>PVKA01001181.1:0-155978 GCA_004027165.1 Ctenomys sociabilis
TGGATGAAGTTGCAGAGCCAGGATCCTTAAAAAAATGAGGTCAGCTGCAGCTGTCTATCTCTGAGGCGGGCATGCCCCCGAGCCCTGGAAGAAAACAACCATCATTTGGTTATTTGAATTTTTTTTCCTAGAATGCTTCTTATTCTCTAGGATCATTCTGCAGTTAAAACCAGGAGGTATGATATTAATGACTGCTGATTTGTTGGACATACAAACCTTTGGTATAGAATATGGGGGCGGGATGCAGCACAATATCCTATTACACAGCAGACGCTGTGTGCTGAACTGTATGGATCTGCAAGTTGACAGTTCTCAAAGAAGTCACCAGATACTGCTTTCTGAAGTTGCAGTCTGTGACATAAATGTACTGATAAACAGTTTTACTGACTTTCTCCCCAACCTGCTGGGTCAGTTCTTATTCATTCTAAACCTTAGATTTATGGCGTTTGCTACCACATGCCATCATCTAGGCTCACAGTCAGAGAAAATCTGATCCATCCACCAACATCCAAGTAAGGATAGTTTCACCAATGATGTCTCCTAAAGAAATCATAAATCCTCCACCAAAATAATCCAATTTCCATTCAAAGCACTGGCTTAAACCCTCTTAGCTACATCTCTACAGCAGCTTCTTAACTGGGTACCCAAGTCTGATTTTGGCCATCTAGAAACTGTTCTCTACACAGCTACTAAAATGAACTGCTAAGATACAAATTTGACCTTCCCACTCATGTGCTTTAAATCCTGCAAAGACTCACTGGCATTGGAAGTATAAAATCTCAGCAGAGATTTAACTATAATCTCTAGTTAACTATGTTAGAGCTGCCTCTCTACTTTGCCTCTCTATTCTCACCTCTCTCTCCCTCATTCTCCAGCAATCCCCCTTTATCCACAGTATGCCCTGGATATCAATAAGGAATCCACTGAGAGCTGAAAGTGCAGAAAGTTTTGAATCATGTATACATTGTGTTCTTTCCTATAATCACAATAAATTAGCACAGTTGCTTATAATACTGTAGTCTAATAAAAATTATTTAATTCATGAATTTCTGAACTCATTGTTCTATTTAATACTTTGGGACCTTGTTTGACCACGAGTAACACCACAGGAAGAGTAACACATTGACGACTAAAGGGGAGGCTCCTGCACACCATCTGTCCCACACCGCACACATCGTTGTTTCAAGGGTCTGGCTTGCTGGTGCTGTGTCCTGCAAGAACTCCACTTCGCCCATTCCTTTCCTATTCTTCCACAACTTCTACTTGCTCTTCAAAATTTAGGTCACACCTCACCCGTCCAGACAGTCTTCCATGATACCTCCCCTCGGCACAAGTCTGTCTGTGAATGTCCTGTCCCCTCTATGTCACTACACCACTGCAAGAACATTTTTCCCACAGTATGCAGGAGGCACTTGAGGATCAGGAGCATCTTCTCTATTCCCTTGTACCTGTATCAATGAGTACAATGCACATCTATTTTATACGCTTACTAGATGTTAAATACCAAACCAAGTATTTAAATATATGTGGCTAGAAAATTCATAAGTGGAGTGTTTGGAATAATATGCCTAAAGGGCATCTGTCTATATGTCATACATATACAATGTATATGTGTCTTTCTCTTCTCTTACCTCCAACTCTTTTCCTGTGTGGTAACATTATTGCTCTAGTAATAGGGGTCGGACCAGTGAGACATGCGGTGCCAGGGATCAAACCCCAGACCCTGTGCTTGCCTAAGCAGTCCACTGAGCTATCTTGCCAGCCCAAAGTACTTATTGATCTTTTATTCTGATCTGCAGCAGCTAGAATCTTCATAATTATTTTCTCCTTAAATGCTTTGGCAGAAAATTATGAGCTTTAAACAATTCACTCAAAACACTACCTTTAATGTAAAACATCATATTTTATAAATCAGTGGCTTATACCAAAGGAAAGAACTTTCAGATTTGAAAACTCCTTATAATAGCAGTCTTTTAAAAATGCACACCAATTTCTGTATGCCTCTGGGTTCTCTATTCTAAAAGTTAAATTTATTTCTCCATCTGGAGGGCAAGTATCCTCTCAAATGAATATTTTAAGTTTCTGAAAAAATGTAGATGGACTATATAAGAAGTATTTTTAAAATGGCCAGTAAGTATATTTGAATTGGGAGTTTTTCAACTACGCAGATACAGGAATATTCTAGACTATACATTCACACACACACACTTGTATACTTTCCTCACAGATAACAAAATTGCCTCTTTTTATAAAAATGAAGAGGAGATATAATGATTGGGTAAGTAATTTAAACTTTTTGAGTTCAATTTTCTAATCTAAAATGGAGACAACACTATCGTAAATATTATTTAAATAATTAAGTGAGACAGTTTATTCAAAGTGCTCCATACAGGGAGACAGATCAGAACAGAACAAGAATCTTCACATTTGTATCTAAAGTTAGTTTCTAACCACTGATATCAAATAAAGAGAGGCAACATGAGTTGAGACTCTGCTTCCACATGCTGTCTACCAGTGACAGCAGAGATAATTTAATCTTGTTTTTATATTAATGTATATGTGGTTTCTGGCCTTATTATAGTTATAATGCTGTTCTGTTCTTCTTTTCATCTCTTCCTTCTCTCTTTCCTTCCAGTCTTCTGTACCAGTTTCCCAAAGTTAACACGATCCCCTTTTGTCCTCCAGCCTTCCTCCTAATCCTTTCCTCTTCTGCCATTTCTTTATTATCTTCCTAACCCCTTTTAAATTATAATCCCTGAGGGCAAAATTGACATATTGGGGAAAGTTTTTTGTTGTTGTTTAGGCGGTACCAGGGATTGAACTCAGGACCCTGTGCTTGCCAGGCAAGCAGTTATTCTACTGAGTTATCTCCCCAGCCCACAAAATTGACATATTAAGAATCTATACATTGTATATACAATTTTCTGGCTTGTTTTTGATTTTGTTATATAACAAGTCTAGTTCATATGGTTAATGGTGTCAAATAATGGTTACCTCAGTTTGTCATTTTCTAGGCTATGTTTGTTACCATTGTCACTGGTACTACTATAGCCAAAAATGACATGATTTTTCTAAGCAGCTGTTCTTTCTGGTATTCTAAGACTGAGATTGACTAAGGGTCACAGGAAATATTGTGGCACAGTGTGAAAGAACCAGGGACTGGGACAAATAGCAATCTCTCATCCCCAACAAATTGAAGAGGTAGGAACTTGCAACACTCAAATTCTTTTTTTTTTTTGTGTGTGTGTGTGTGGCAGAACCAAGGATTGAACTCAGGCCCTTGTGCTTGCCAGGCAAGTGCTTATTCCACTGAGCCATCTCCCTGGCTCCTCAAATTCTAAATACCAGCTACACTTGGAAGTTAATTCATAAAAGTAGTCACTTCCTAAGGGTTCTAAATCCTAGCAATAAAACAACCCACCATAGGCAATTTAGAAATACCACCTCAAGAATTAAACTGAAAAAAAATACAGAAAAGAAAACGAGAAGACACTTAAATAAGATACAATACCAGACAACCAGTTCGCCAAAGGTGAACCCAGGGGGCAATAAAATAGGACAATCTTAAAGCCACCCACTTAGTCTCTCCTGAAATGCTAACAAGAAAGCAACTGAATGAGGATCTAGAAAAAGTAAAATAAAAAATAACTTCTCAAATAACAATAGAGATGGTATCCACAATGAAAACCATTCTTAGTAACTGTAGAACAGATGCAGACAAAAAAGCAGAAGGTCTTTAGAAAATTATAGAGGCCATAAATGTTTAGCATAGGAAAGAAATGGAATCCATAAGCAGATTTAAACAAGATAACCAGAAGAATGAAATTTCCATTAAAAGTATTCACAGCAGATTAAGTCAATGTGAACACAGGATCTCAGATATAGAAGATAGGCTTGCAGTTAGCAATCATGAAAAGAAGGCTATCTTACAAGTAGCAAGGGATCATGAGAAGTCAATACAGCAGCTGCTAGATGAAGCAAAGAAAAATAACTTAAAATTGACTGGTATCAATGAAAAAAGCAGGAGGAAAAAAAAAAAGAAAAGAAAAAGCAGGAGATAGCACAAATGATAGAAAACTGTTCATAGATGTCAAGACAGAAATCCCTGGTAGGGAGAAAGATTTGATATACAAAGTTAAATGATACATTTAGCATTGCAATTAGCCATGGTAAAAAAAAAAAAGTTGCAGCCAGGCATATCTTACTCAAGATACCAGAAATTCAACACAAGAGTAGAATCTTAAAAGCTATTTGGAAAAAGAAAAAAAGAAATCACCTATGAAGGAAGGCCCACCAGAATTACAGTAGCCTTTTTAGCACAAACCCTCAAGTCAAGGAAAGATTGAAGTGAAGTATTTCAAATTTTATGGGAAAATGACCTTCAACCCAGATTTATGTACTCTGCAAAAGTATCTTTAAAATCTGATGAAGAAACAAGATACTTCCATGAAAAAGAACATCTGAGGAAATTTCTGAGCACCAAATCAGTGCTTCAAAATGTTTTGGAGGACATTTCAGAAAAAGATAACAAGGACTGAACTTCATGAACCCCTACAGAAGGGATCCACCAGGCAACTCAAACAATTAAAAAGGAGGGAAAATAAAAGGCAGAGACAAAACAAGAAACAGCATAACAAATAAGATGGCAAAAAAATAACATGCCAATACATATAACCATTAATGTTAACAGCCTCAATTCACCAATCAAAAGATACAGACTGGCAGGACAAAACAAGAAGTAAGATCCAATAATGTGCTCTACACAAGAAACACATTTAATTAAAAAGGAAATTCACAGACAGAAAGTCAAAGGATGGAAAACAATACTCCGTATGTCAGGAACCCAGATAATAAAGTAGGGGTAGCTACGCAAGAAAAGTAAATTTCAAGCCATGACTGATTAAGAGAGATAAAGAAGGTCACTACATCCTTGTAAAGGGAGCAATACAAGAGGAAAAGATAACAATCACAAATATATGCAACAAATACCAGTGTACCCGGCAATACAAAACAAATATGAACGGACATGGGCAAGAAAGATCAAATAAGCACTAATACAATTGTATGGGTATCTCAACATTTCACTGCTGTAACAAAACAGATCAACTAGATAAAAAACTAACAATAAAAAATTAGAACTGAACCAAACTTTTGAACAAATGGACTTAATAGATGCCTAGAGAGTGTTTCACCCCAAAACATCAGAATATACGTTCTTTTCAGCTGCAAATGGGATGTTCTCCAAAACAGACCACATACTAGCTTACAGAACAGGCTTAACTGCAAGAGAATTAAAGTTATCCCATGCATATCACCAGACCATAGTGCAATGAAACTGAAAATCAATGGCAAAAGTAACCCCAAGAACTTCATAAACACATGGAAATTAAATAGCACTCTCCTGAACAGCAACAAGTCACAAATGAAATTAAAGAAGACAGTTTCTAAAATTCCATAATGATGATAGCACAACATATTTATGTAACACAGGAAAGCAGTCCTAAAAGGAAAATTTGTCACAGAGAATATTCATATCAGGAAAATAGAGCAAGCACAAATAAATAACTTAATGGTGAACCTCAAATTTCTAGAAAAAGAACAGGCTAAGGCAAAAACTCATGCAAGGGAGGAAATTATAAAGATTAAAGCAGAAATTAATGCATCAGAAACTAAAAAGTATACAAAGAATCAATGAGTCAAAGAGTTGGTTCTTTGAAACATTAAATAAAATAGACAAATCCTTATCCAACCTTATTAAAAAAAAAAAAAAGACTTGAATCCATGTAATTAGGAATGAAAAGCATAAAATCATGATGGACCCTGCAGAAATCCAGGAAATCATCTATACCTACTTTGAAAGTTTGTACTCTAATAGATGGCCATTCTGAAGAAAACAAAAGATTCCTAGATACATGTAACCTACCTAACATAGCTAAATAAAGAAGATATAAAAATCACAAATAAACTGATAGTGATCAATAAAAAAGAAGATGTAATTAAAAACCTACCAGCAAAGAAAAGTGCAGGCCCTGACATATTCACTGCTCAGTTTTACAAGACATTTAAAGAAGGTCTAAACACCACTACATCTCAAACTCTTTAATGAAACAGAAAGAGAAGCAATACACCTTAATTCATTTCTGGAAGCAAGCACTGCCCTAATATCAAAACCTGAAAAGGCTCCATCTAAGAAAGAGAATCACAGGTCAATCTTTCTAATGAACATAGGTGCAAAAATCCACAGTAAGATATTGGAAAACAATGCAGCAAATCATTAAGAAGATTATATACAATGATCAAGCAGTATTCATCCCAGGGATGCAGGAATGGTTCAATATACATAAATCAATAAATGTAATACATCATGTTAATGTAGCGAAGAACAAAAATCATATAATCATCTCAATTGATACTGATAAAACCTTTGACAAAATCCAGCACCAATGCATGATTAAAAACCCTACAGAAAATTGGAATAGATCATCTTTTCCTCAATCTAATAAAAGCCATCTGTGACAAACCAACAGCCAACATCATATCAAATGGACAAAAACTGAAAATGTTCTAAAATTAAAAACAAGACAAGGATGTACACTGTCTCCACTCTTTAATCTTTTATTTTTTTGGTATAGGGTCTTGCTATGCAGTGCAGGCTTCTAATAACACAGTCATCTCCTGGTAAATTTTAGGTCTATTCCCCTCACCTCTATCCAACCAGATAAAATTTAACCAACATAAACTAATATTATTTGGAGTATATGGATGGGGATTATACCATGCTCATGGTGACCACTCACAGTGAACACTGGCCTCATTATTATGTGACCTCCTCATGCAGTGACCCTCACAGTACTATGATGTTGCAGAACACAAATCATTTTGAATCCATAAACACAAGAATGTCTAATTTATCCTGAAATAAACTATTCAACTTTGTTGTCATCCAATGAAGCATAAAATAGAAATTTCACTGTCAAATCAGAACTTGATTCAACTTCCAGCCAAGATGAAAGAGAGAGACAGAGAGAGAGAGAGAGGGATGGAGGAAGGAAGGGAGGGACAGAGAGAAGAGCATAAGGAGGCAATTAGTAAATGGGATGGAGGTAGCCTCATGTATCAACAAATATACACCATAGTAATCCTCCTGTCTCAGCCTCCCCGGTGCTGGGACTACAGGCATGCACCACGACACCTGGTTTCAGTGGGTAGCTCACTGTGGGGCTGGGACAGCATGCAGTACTGGGGATCTGGGAATCGAATCCAGATCCTTGTGCTTGCCAGGCAGGCACTCACACTGTTGAGCTATCTCACCAACCCAAAATCTTTTTTTTTTTTTAATTTTATTTATATATTTATTTATTTATTTATGGCTAGAGTAGCATGCAGCACCAGGATTTGAACCTGGGTCCTTGCACTTGCCAGGCAGGTGGTTAGATCACTGGGCTATTTCCCCAGCCCTGTCTCCACTCTTACTCAATGTAGTCCTGGAAATTTAGCTAGAGCAATCAAACAAGAAATAAAAGGAGTAATTATATGAAAGGAAGAAGTTAAATCATCATTATTTTCAGATGCATGATACTCTATATGGAAGATCCCCTCCCAAACTCCACTAAAAGATTACTAGATTTAATACACAAATTCAGTAGCATAGATACAAAGGCAACACTCAAAAATCAATACAGCAATGACAAACTCACTGAGAGAGAAATTAAGGAAACAAAATCCTTCACAATAACATCCCCCAAAATGAAATATATAGGAATCAATCTAATGAATGATGTAAAAGACCTCTATATTGAAATTTATAGTACTGTGAAAAAGGAAATTACAGTGGATATCAGAAAAGTGGAAAGATGTCCCTTGCTCTTGGGTAGGAAGAAACAATATAGTGAAAATGGCTAAACTTCCAAGTCTGTTATACAGATTTAATGCAATTCCAATCAAAATTACAATAGCTTATCTCACAGTATTAGATAAAATAATCTAAAATACATTTGGAAGCAGAAGAGACCTAGAATAGCAAAGGCAATTCTGGGCAGCAAAGGTAGGGTAGGAGCCCTCAAAATCTCTGACTTGAAATTATACTATAAAGCTACGGTACAACTTCTGACACTGTCACTCTTACGGACAACCCACTACTATTATGGACTACTGGACTATATTGGATTATTTTGCTGAATTCATACACCTACAATATTTAAATGACAATGGAATACCCTTTTCTAACAAAACTAAACAAAAAAAGGGATACAAATGAACAACCATTTTGTATCTGTATATCCAAAATAGTTGGGACAGATATACAGCTACATTCTCTCTTAATTCAATGAATTGAAAGATCTGTTCTAATAGTGTTTGTGGACAGGATATCATGTCTGCATCTTGTGTAATGAATAACCAGTAAGACAACAATATGCAATGCATTAATTATTGAAATTGTCCTACTAATCAATTTTGAAACTGTCGCATTGATATTTGTTTCTCAATAAAATTATTTAGAAAATATTTTTAAAAAGTTGAACAGATTAGGCTATATTTTAACATGCAGGCACTAAAAAAATAAGTAAATAAATGAAAATATAAAAAAAAATAAAGACTTCTCCAAATACAGCTTCTCTAATAACAATGGAAGATCCATCTTTGACAAAACAAAAGAAGGTAAATATAAATAAAGGACTATGTTACAGTAAAAAATATGTATGTTTATATAAAATGAGATAGATATACAGCTACTTTCTCTTAGTCCAATGAGAAGAAAGGTTTGTACTAATATTTTGGACACAAGATATATGTCTGCACCTTGTCCTCTGAATATCCACTATGAAGACAACAATATGCAATGTATTAATTATTGTGACTCTCCTACTAACCCATTTTGAAACTGTTTCATTGCTATTTTGATTTTCCCATTAAAATGAATAAAATAAAAAAAATAAAAAAAATAAAAAGCTATGGTAAAAAATGTCATGGTACTGGCAAAAAAAAATCCCAAAACCAACCAAACAAGGAAAAACACAACAATAGCAACAACAAAACAGATTAATGGAACAAACTAGACAATGCAGAAACAACTCCAGACATACTCAGCTACCTTATCCCTAATAAAGGTGCCAAACACATTCACTAGAAGAAAATCTCTTTAATAAATGATCCTGGAAAAACGACTCTACATGTTGAAGACTAAAACTGAACCCACATCCATGCACCAAACTAAATTTGAGATGATTAAAATCTAAATATTAAAACAGAAATGTGAAGTCTGCTGAAATATAAAATAGGTAAAACTATTGAAGATGCTGGTGTAGGCAAAGTCTTTATGAATAAAACTAAACTGCACATCACAAAGAATCATCAACTGTGCCAGGGAGATGACTCAGTGGAATAAGTGCTTCCCTGGCAAGCGCAAGGACCTGAGTTCAATCCCGGGTTCCGCAAAAAAAAAAAAAAAAAAAAAAAAAAAAAAAAAAAAAAAAAAAAAAAAAAAAAAAAAAAAAAAAAAAAAAAAAAAAAAAAAAAAAAAAAAAAAAATCATCAACTGGGATCTTGTCCTATTAAAAGTTTTTGCAGTGGTGTCCCAAATTTTCTGATCATGGGGCCATGGAGGAAAGTGGTGGGCAATGCAGAGTGTGCCTAGGGAGAGTCACATGGAAAAAAAACATTCTCTCAGGCTATCATAGAGAGGCTATTGGTCAAGCAATGGCCATGACTCATCCACATGGCTGACACTGACAAAAAGATCTATAAACTGCAGTACAGAGTTTCAGGGTAAATCTTGAGGGGATTTGACTGACCTTGTCAGATACAAAAGTTACATTTCTTGTTATATAGGTCTTGCTTTATCTTGGTGTTAACCATCCAGCAGAAAAGTATAAACACAGGTATAAAATGTAAAGCCATATTAATAGGTTGAACTCTAAAAGGTTCAAGTCAACAACTTTTGACATTGCCAATCCTATGGATAACCCACTACTATTATGCACTACTGGACTACATTGGATTATTTTGCTGAATTCATGCACCTACAATATTTGGATGGCAATGGAATACCCATCTCTGACAAAACTAAACAAAAAAGGGGATATAAATGAAGGACCATTTTTATCTGTATATACAAAATAGGATAGACATATAGCTACTTTCTCTTATTTCAACGAGAAGAAAGATTTGTACTAATAGTGTTTGGACAGGATATCATCTCTGCATCTTGTACTATGAATAACTACTATAAAGACAACCGTATGCAATGTATTAATTATTGCAACTGTCCTACTAATTGGTTTTGAAACTGTCTCCTTGCTATTTGTTTCTCAATAAAATTAATTTAAAAAAAAAACTTTTGCACAGCAAGAAAATCACCAAGAGAAAGAAGAGACAAACCACACTGTGGAAAAAAAAATGTTTGCCTGATGTTCCTCTGACAAAGGATTACTAATGAGAACATCAAAACAAAACAAAAAAAGACTTTCCAAATTTAAAGACCCATCCAAACAAGGGTATCTGAGATGAATACATACTTCTCAGAAGAAGAAATACAAACAGCAAATAAATATATCACAAACTGTTCGACATCACTGGTTATTCACGAGATGCAAATTAATACAACACTGAAATTCCATCTTATCCCAGAAAGAATAATTATTGTCAAGAATCAACCAATAACAAACGCTGTAAGGGCTGCGTGCAAACAGGAACCTTTCTCTACTTTTGTTGGGAGGGTAAGCTAGTGCAACTACCATGGAAATCAGTGTGGATATTCTTTTAAAAATTAGAATTATAGGTCACATTTGAGGCAGCTGTTTCTCTTTTTGGTATCTTCCCTGAAGAATTAAAAACATTGTACCACCACAATGCATGTGTGCCCATGTTAATAGCCACACAATTCGTAATCGTTAGATCTTCAAAACAACCCAAATGCCCATCAACCAAGGAATGGATAAAAAAGATGTGGCCTTTTTATATAATGGATTATCATTTAGCCATAAAAAATAAATGGTATTTTAAAAGGTAAATAGATGCAACGGGAGACCATACTCCTAAATGAAATATACCAGATGCACCTGTATAAACATCATATAGTATAAGAAGCTGGAAAAGTAAGATCCAAAATGTACAACAGATATTGTAAAACGGGAATAAACTTCAACAGGAAAGAGGAATTGGGATGGGGGAATAGAGAAAAGAAGAAAAGGAAAAAAAGCAAAAAGCAGAGGAGATAATGGATTATTTAAAAAATTAGAACTAAGAAATTTAGTTTTAATTTATATATAATATATAAATATTATAAATTTATATATACATATATATATTTCTCTTAGTTGATTGAAAAGTTTGTGATAACATTGCACATTGAAATGCTAGTATCTTGGACTCTGAGTAAGAAATTTAAAGATAATAATATGCAATGTATTAACACTTTTTAGATGATTACTGTCTTATTTGGAAATGTTTATTTTTCCCCTCTATATTAAAAAATGAAGAATAAAAGCTATGCTTATGTCTACTAAATAAATTTAAGCTTTTAATATCCTCCCTGTGCCTATCTTGTCTTCTCTGATAGACTGTGTGCTTGAGAGGCCTGGAACTGGGGTCCACTTTTCCCTGCCGAGTGCTGTACCACCCGTGCACCTGGCTCCCAGCGTTCATCTTGGTGCCATTGATGCCCACGTCTGAATTTTGTGTGCAACTGACAGTGAACTCTGAATATTTTAAAAATTAAACGGCAATATCCAGATCGATCAGACCCCAAAAAGCTAAATGTATTAGAGACAGGCAACTCCAGGAATGAATCCCAATGTCTAGTCCCCACTAACTAGCTTAGTCGCAGGTGCACCGAGGCCTCCACAAGCCACATTCGGGCATATGATTAGTACACGTGAATAAGGCAGTGAGGCCAATCCATTTTTAATTTGGGGTATAAATATAAGATGAATTTAGAACATCATGCCTTATACAAATGTGAAAATAATTAGTTTTTTACTTGGTTATATCATCGAGGTTTTCCAGAAAAAGAGCTCACTTCAATGTGATAGAAATATGTCATTTTTATGGTCAAGGGCATAGTGTAACTTGCTTTCTTGTAAAAGCCATTACTGAAAGCAAATGCCGTGTCAGAGTCTCTGGCAGGTCGACATTTGTCTTAAATAATTTCATATGTATGATGTACAGTGATTTTCCTTTTTGTAGGGTGTCTCAAGTGGAGAGAAATCATAAGATTTCCATTTAAAATGTCTTCCTCAATGATCAAGAACTTTCTATTACAAAAAATCCAGTGTTGATTACAAAACCCCCAATAAAAGACAGACTGAGATTTAGTGCTCCTTTGGTACCCAGGGGTAGAGGAATTCAGGTTTGGAGAATGGCCTATCAATTTGATTTTCCTAATTTAAAGATGATTTACTGTTATTATTTGTTCCTATGGACAAAATTTTAATTTTTTTCCTTGGTACAATGTCCTGCAAGTTACTCAGTAAAGATCACAAGCACCAGGGCGCAAGCTCTTGAGCAGTTGAAAATCTGTGATTAGGAAGTTAATTGAGCTTCCAGAAAAAAACAATAATTGAGCGGAACTGGAGAGCTTAAGTCTGGAGGAAGTATGCCTTGAGAGCCAGCCTTTCTGTCCACCCACTTGCTATTCTCCCTCCTCTGTTTCTCTGTGGATTTTCATGCCTTTCCAACTGTACTAACCTGGACGCTGCACACCTTTCTTCTATACCATTTCTTCTCTTCCTATTCTATTCTCCAGATCTTTCCACCCTCAAAACCTCTTATACAATTATAAAACTAAGCTGTATATTTCTAAACTTGTACTTGCTTCATAAAATTTTCTATATCCTATATTCTTAAATATAAAATCTTCTTGAGATGAATATATATGTTCTTTAGAAGATATCTACAACAAGATTGTGTGTGTGTGTGTGTGTTGCAATGGCCTGAACCCAAGACTTCTTTCGTGCTAAGTACATCCCCTATCACTAAGCTACACTCACTGCTTTTATTAGCCCCTACAATTACTTCTCCTATTTTTTCTTTCTTGAGATGTGGTCTCACTTTCCTGCCTAAGCTAATCTCAAGCTTCTGGGCTTAAGCAATCCTCCTGCCTCAGCATCCTAAGTAGCGACGACCACAGATATGTATCAAACATGACAGTTGTTTATTTTATGGGAGCTTTTGTACAAGTTCAGATATGTGGGTATCTGGGTCCAGCTGGGCTGAACTTCTTCGTGCCTTTCACACTTCTGCCTGAACTTCAATCTCCTCATCCATTAAGCAATCCTATTGCTGTGTCTACAATCCTCTGATTTCTTGTGACACTTGATTCCCTTCTTCCCATCATGATGAGGTGGACCTCACTACCCCACTTCTTCCAATAACCATCTTTATTTTACACAGAAATACAAAAATACTACCCCTTACTCAGTGGAAGTATTTTTTATGCCTAGTTTCTAAAGAAAAATTAATTTTCATGTTTCATTTCAAGAACCCTCTAATTTCTATCATGGCTTGAATCAGGCTACCTTCAGAACATTATACTATCCTCATTTCTTTTATTTAGTGTTCAGCTGATTTTCCTATACTTTAACATTGCACTTTTAATCTATGTTTCTGTTCTGCCATGTTAATTTTATTTCTAACAATGAATCTGTCGGTTCCCTCTAGGTTAAGTATTGTATCTTACCACACCAGAGTGTTTGTGAAATTTATGTGCTTAATTGTAGTAATGAAAGTGGATACAACGCTATGTTTTCTCACATACAATTTTATAAATGAAATGATGCCTACCATAATCATTTTACTCCATAAGAATTAATCATATAATTCAATTTAGTATGTAAGTATAATAAAAAATTTAATAATCCAATGCTTAAACTGTGTAGATGTTATGCTACTGGTTAGCATTCATCTATACAAACGGTCAGTTACAAACCAAAGCCATGTATGAGTGAAATCTCAGCTACTATTTTCTCTTGCCAGTTGGTTGATTTACTTTGTATAATTGAAAGTCGAGTCTGCAACAAATCAGTTGGCAGTGTAAATGTACTAAACATCCCTTTGTTAGTCTCTTGGAGACAAAAGTGACTCTTTCAACAATGAACAACAACAAACATTCGCGTGTAGCATAGCTGCACCCTGCTCCTCCACCAGCAGCGTGGAATTCTGCTGCCACAAGTTCAGGGCCAAACCTGACAAAACACAACTTTCTGATCATAGCATCATAATTACAGCTTGAGGTTCTGGTGTTCAAGGGTGTGTGTGACATTTTCTACTGTATTCTCAAAAACACTCGCATTATGTCACACACTTGACACTTCCTTACTATAGCCAGGCAGGGTAAGTCACATGTACAATCCCGTGAAGATAAAAAGCCAGTTTTCCTCAAGGTCTAAGTGATGTTTAATGTTTCATTTTTGGGTTGCTAGTACACACGGAGGAGGCATTTGCAAACAAGCTGCTCAGAGACCTTTAAGCCCATACAACCCCGGCACAGCTCCGTAGTACTTCCTTCATTTTTATATGTGATATTCAGTAGAAAATTTTTAGAGCAGCTATTTCTATTTCTGAAAGTTACAGAGATTTGCAGTAGATAGACAAAGAGAAAGGAATTGGAGATATAATGTAATCAATATTTTTAAAAATTTAATCACCTGAAATTTTAAAAAATGACTTCCAAAATGCACTGTAAAAATAATTAAACTATAACAAGCTTTAAAAGTAAAAAAAAGATACACACACACACACACACACACACACACTCAACAGTTATACTAGTAATTTTTCTCAGTTCATTGAAAAGATAGGCCTGTGCTAATATTGTTTGGACAATTATATACTGATATTCTGTAATCTGAGCAACTAATTTAAAGATAACAATACACAATGCATTAACCATTGTTACCCTCCTATCATTTTTTTGGAATTTTGTTTGGTTGTTTCTTGTTTTTTGCTTCTTTTTCTTTAAAATAAAAATTTAAGGGCCTGACTGTTAACTCAGTTGTTTAAATGCTTGCTTATGCAAATGCAGTCAGGTTCAGGATACCTCGCCCCCCTCCTCAAACCTTATCAGACCTGCCCTTAAGGCAGCCTGAGCCAGCTAAAACAACACAACAACAAAAAACTTCAAGAAAATTTTTTAAAATACGTTAAAAAATCAAATATATTATATAAATACAAGATTTTAGGGGATGTTCCTAGAAACTTTCAGCTCCTCTAAGAAACTGAACATAACTGGACTACTTCAGGACTTAGAAATACCTAAGAATTTCATATTGCCTATTGGTTTTCAATGTCAAGTTCTAGGAATAACCGAAATTTTGCCCTTGTCTTCAGAAAAGTAAATAGTGGCATTTCTTTCCTGCAGTCAAAGATTGCTAATGTCAATATGGCCCTCAATTTTAGCACAACTATTTACTTCTCAGTTTTTAAAAACCCACTACTTTTATCCTTGATATAACCGATGCTTTTTTTAGACACTCTCCAATGAAATCCTAAAAGCTTTGCTTTCAGTGGTCAGAGGAAGCACTATGTGGCAGCAAGAGGAGGAAAAGACAGGTAATGCAAGGAACGTGTGACAGGGGCATCTTTCACTATCACAGACGTCGCCACATTAATAAATATTCTATTTCAATAATGTTTTCCTCATCAGAAGATAAAATTATTCAAAGAGTAAGACTATATATATTATATAATATTTGTTATCCCTACAGAATAGCATACTAGATTTTCTTGTAGAAAAATTCTTTCCTATTCTGAAAAATTAAATACTGAATTATAAAGCATTTTGTACCTTTAATAAGATAAAATGCATAATCATGGCTGGAAAAATTCAATGTTTCAAATCATATGCAAAAAAATAGCTTACTGTATGTACATAGGTGCGCGAATGCACCCATTCAGCAAGTGGATTTTCTGTTATGATTGTCATGCTACTTTTTTTGTTGGGGCCTGAAATGCTTTTTTAAAAAACTGATTTCTTTTGAAAAAAGGTTTTTTTTTTTTTGTCTTTATTCATTTTTTTAAAAATAATTTTATTGAAAAACAAATAGCAATGAGACAGTTTCATAACAGGTTAGTAGGTCAATTTCAATAATTAATACATTGCATATTGTTGTCTTCTTAGTGGTTGTTCACAGTACAAGATGCAGACAGGATATCCTCTTTGGAAAAAGTTTTGCCAGAGTCCATTGGAGTGAATGGGATGAAGAGGAAAGTTGATAAGGAATAGGCACATGGCAACAGAGAAACTCCTGATATTGCTGAAAGGAATGCTGAGCAATAGAGCAATGTAACATCTTGGGAAAGAATGTTCAGCCACTACCAGGTGTTCTATGTGGTTAGTACCATCTGCTAGTTGGGTAACTGACTTAAATTTCATATTCCATTTGGATGTTGGGGATCAGATGCAGCTTCTATGAAACAAAATAAAAAAATGCTATGCAATTTGGAGAAAAGTTAAAAGTTTTTTTTATAGTAATATAAGGTCTTAGATGATATAACAATCAGCCTGGAATGTTTACAAGAAATTTTCCTGCACAAGGGATATGTCTCAGTTGCTACCTAACAGGAAAAATATACCTCTAAATTATGTTCCTATTCCTATTTTAACACAGGATAATTAATATGGTTCTCTTAAAAGCTCAAATTAGTTTAAGGACTGAAACTAGAGGCTCTGAATTGAGCTACTACCAAAATTTTGTTGTTTGTTTGTTAGTTTAAGATAGGATCTTGCTAAGTCACTAATTTCCCAGGCTGGTCGTGAGTTGTAACCCTCCTACCTCAGTCTCCTAGAACACTAAGGCTACATAAAAAGTCAGCACACTTGGCTTGGCTAGGGTATTACACTATACTTTATGTACTCCTATGTTTTGAGACTGAAATCACAGAGTGGCAGAAGGGAGTTTGGTGATGTTCTGGTCCAATCTTCTTATTTATACCGTTTAACACTGAAATCCATTTGCAGTCACATGACTTAACTGGCAGTAATTGGTACTTGCTGAACTTAAACTAGAGCCAGATGTGTACACATCTGGATGAGTCTTTTTCCATCACACCCTACTTCATTCTTTGCTTTTCACCTTCCAGTTGAAGCCTGAAAGAGCCTCTTATTTCTCCGTCTACCCCCATGTCAAAATATTGATTCAAACTACACCAAGCTGTGCTGTGGTATCTCCTACAGACTGTTCATTTTGTGAAGGGTAACAGCTGCAGGAAGGAAGCTCGACTGTGCTCATAAAGAGAGATGCATGCCACTGAACTTTTCCTTACCTCTGTTTCCCTGGCACTAGCTCTTATGATAACTGCCTCCATCTGCTCTGGACCTCTCCTGCTGGTTCTATATACTGCAGGTCTACACAATAGCAGGTCAGACTTCCACATCTCCCCAGCCCTCAGGATAAAGAAATGGTACAACACAAAGATTACAATACCCAAATTCTGCTTATCTCAGTGTTTCTACCATATGTCAGTTGTCATGGCATGTGGTACCAGGGATTGATCCCTGGTCCCTGCACTTGCTTAAACAGTTGCTTGGTCCACTAATCTAGCTCACCAGGCCTTGATTAACATTAAAAATAATTATTTATAATACCTTTCAAACTACTTGCAATTCTGCTGAGCCTTCAGAACTAGGTAAGAACAAATTATAAATAATTAGGATTCCCTAACAATTACTCTCTAATAAACTGATCAATAACAGAATGTGCTAGGGCTGGCTGGAAATCTCAGCAGACCAAAGTACCTGCGTGGGCACAGCAACTGAGGTTTGATCCCCGACATGCAGTGCCAGCCCTGTCCCCAGGGCATGCTGAGACAGCTACTGAGACTGAGCATGGTGGGGTGCATTTTTAATCCCAGTGCTTGGGGGACTGAAAACAGGTGGATTACTACAAGTCCAATCTGTGTAGTGAGACCCTATAGACCCTGCACTAAAATACAAAACAAACAAATGAAGAAACAAAAGAACAAAATATGCTATTTCAAAAGACCACAGGGCCCACTGCCTAGTAATGTTCAACTAGACCCCAGCAGACCACTGCTCATGTGTGCAAAGGACGAACTCTTTCCCCACAGTGAGGCTGACAAGGATGGCTTTCACAGCTCCTTCTGTCATGGAGATGCTGAGGTTCTAGGAGATTTCTGTGTGCACTCCACTCATCTACATTTTCCTATCTGAGGACTGGGATAAAAGCTCTTTGGTCAATTTCTTCAACTTAAAATTTTATGAAGCATCTTCTATTTCTCCACTTACACTCACCCACGCATAGAAAAGTAAATCAGGCCAGAAAAATAAAACCAATACAATGAAATTTCCATTAATACAATAAGGGAAAGTAAAATAAAATGTCAAAGTTACTGAGTCTGATATTTGTCAAAAGATAAACTTATAGTCTGTAACAATAATCATTTTTCTTTTTAAATAATTTAATATACTGCCACATGAAGACTCAAAAGAATAGCCATATACTAGTGGAAATATGCAGAGAAGCATCTGAGATGAAAAAAAGCTTAAGATATAAAGCAGAATATCTTCCTCAATGTATAATGCATAGTAGCCATATGCTTTCCTTCTGATTGAAAGAATATATTTGAAGAACTTATTTGAAATATATTTTAAATTTTAGCATAAAAATAGTTCATAACAAATCAACAGTATGAATGGAACTAATTTAAATATCAGAAATGACCAAAATAATATCTACTTGACTTTTTTATTATTAAGTAAAAAAGGGAAGTGATTCCCTCAACTGTAGACAACACCATCTCCAAATTGCTTGTCAACACTATTTTCCATCCACCCCTGTCATCAGTGAGAATCATTAAGCAGCATTTTTAAGCATCCATCTGTTCATGACACTGTATAAATATTCCTTCCCCTGCCCCTGCCTCCTCTCTTAATTTGACCATGTGTTTCTGTTGTGCAGAAAGCTGCAGATCTACAACAATATTAAATAATTAATGGTATGAACATAAGACAGATGGAGGAGATGACCTACTAGGATCTATGAATCTTGGGATGTTAAATTTACTGCCAATAGTACAATTTAGCACAATTGGATAAGATAATGTCAAAGCATCTGATGGGAAAATGAACTCGTCAATTTCCATCAACAGTTTCTAAAATAAAAATGTGAAAATGAGGGACCACAGATGGACTGATTGAGCCCTGAGTTCATGTGATTTGTACCAGATGATACAGTCTTGAAATAATTAATGTGAAAAACAGTGCAGAAAAAAAAAATCACAAAATGATGCTTGCAACAACATAATAGGGAATTTTACTTTGTACCAAGAGAAAAAATACTCAGAAATAAAGATAGCTAGGCTTCCCATTGATAGGAGTAATGTGGTTAAGTCTGGTGAAACTGTGGTTTTATTGTTTTCTCTTTTCATTTTTTCTTTTAATATTGTCAAATTATATATTGTATTTAAATCAAATTAGATATTGACAATATTAAAAGATTTAAATATAGTGATATTTAAAACACTCTTCATGTTTGCAGGATTATAATGTCACAGGGTATTGCTATAAAATAAGTTATTGTAATGAGATTCAGATTTACACTTTGGGTTTTATTTCTGCTTATGGTCAAAATATCCGCAAGAAGTATTCACAGGTAGGGACATTCTTGGATTTGTATTTGAAGGATCATCAAAGTTATGCTTTCATTTGCTTTGCTAAAATTTTGTGAGTGATTATCATTTTCATCATCTACCCAATTCTGATTGGGTAGGCCTATTCCATTTATTTCTGATAAGATGCTTTAGTTCTCAGACCACTTGGGTGGGGGTTTTCTATCTTTTATTGATGAGTAGCTTGAGGCTTGCAAAAGCCAACTTCTTGTCAAAAATTGGTAAATGTTGACATGAGGATTCCAACCCAATCCTAGCATTATTTAAACATTAACCACATATTCCTTTTCCTAGACATTGAGAGTTTTCCATAAATGACAGTAGTCTAGATGGTTCAGAATGATAAACAAATAGAAACCTGAGTCTGATATTAAGCAGTGCTCCCTTAGCATGACACAGAAAAAAGGAAAGGATCCCAAGCAAGTCCTACTGCCTCTAACCTAACTAGCATGTATAGACTCTATTACATTACAGTTTTCTTATGGACAGAGAAAGTAAGATTGGAATGTATTTTTACAATTCTAAATTTTAAACACTAAACATAATTTTTAGTGCACAACTTTCAGAGGTAATAGTAGTTTTAGTATTTGAAATTTATGATTATTATAGACTCTCAGAATTAGTATTAAATGAAAAAATAAAGTCATTGTATTTGGAAAGGGTCCACTCTAACTGAGCAAACATCAATACACAACCTTTCCAGGATCTATTCAGTAGCCAAGACTCTGAAAAAAAAACCCAAGTTTTTTTTATTAAACCTCACTACCTCAGTGTACCAAAAATAGATATAAAATTAAAACAATGAATGGAGAAAAGGGAGAGTAATCTAATTCATATCCAGCTAAAACTTGTAAATACTGACAAGTCAAACCTAATTATTGATTATTCCTACTTACAATATATAATTTCTACTGTTCCAATAACAGAATGGAAAGGAGCATGAAATATAAATAAGAAGCACAGGTGTAGATCCATTATTCTCTAATTCCCTATCCTTGCAAATCAGTATATTACTTCTGGAGTCATATTTTTAGCATGTGTCCTTTAGATCTGGATAATACAGATCTGAATATTTATTTAGCACCTAGTTGAAGCTTTCTGTCTGGCTTAAATATATTGTTGCAAAAGAAGGAACACTAACATAAAATTTCAGTAACTGATACCAATTTTTTTATTTCTGAGGGTTTGTGTAGTATAATCTTAAATCCTGGGATTACTGTGTAACCCTCCATGTGGAATTATAAAAACACTTTGAGTTTGTATTAATTTGTTAACTCATTCAACAAATATCTATGAAGCACTGGATTCCAAATGTTATAAAACACTTAAAGAAAATAGCTCCCTAGATTTAAAAGAAATAGCAAAAACTTCTTCTATAGTGTTCTACTTTAGTAAATACGACACAAATCATATTCATTATATTGGAAAGCAAGAATTTTACTGAGCCTGGATCAAACCAGAAGCCAAGTTGAAGAAGTAGCTTTTTAGTACCTTTAAGCTTTTTTAAGAGCACTCTTTCTATAAAGCTTAATGAAAACGCTCTCTTTAGATTTTGAAAAAGCCAGGATTCCAAATTTAAAGTGACATTTATCTCAAAAGTTAATATTTAGTGATAGTCTGATTAAGGCTCATGATTTTATGAACTGAGGACATTTAGCATTAAAGCCCCTGGATCCATTTGTTCTGAGCTCTTTAGAGAAAAAGAAGTCAAGATAGGCTATCTCTTTTTAAATGTGACTATCATATTGCAGAATTTTCCCATCTACACACCATTCTTATTGCAGGATTACCTCACTGGAAAGCTCTGTCCATGTGAGGAACAGGATAAAGAATTCAAGTGGTAAAAGGGGCGCTTTCAACAGATAAAAAGCAACTGAGCTATCTAGGTGATAAACGGAACAATTTCAGGTCACTACTATACCTCACATTCTTCCTATAAATTATATTAAATGTATCTGATATTTATATCAAAATGTATCAATGGCCCCCAAGGGGTAATACCATTTTAGAAATTTTGTATACGTGTGTTAATGACTTAAATCTAAATTTTGTTTTGGTCCATTTCACTTGGTGGTTCTTTTCTTTTTTATTGAACTGAACTGATAAAACAGCTTTTATAAATAAGCACAAAGGAAAGAAATCGATATGCAAAACAAAGGAACTTGTTAAAGGACACTGGTGTGTCTGTGTCATTTTAGAGGTTAGAAAGAAACAGAGTAGAGAAAGGAGAAAAGGGAGAGTAGAAAAGTTCTGTTCAGGACCAGTGGGAGTGAGAAAGCACATGAGGTTTCATTACATAGGTACTGACAGAGATAATGCCCTACAGTTAGAGCATGCTTTTTAATCTTACATAAAGAAAGAAATGGCACCAATAAAGAACAACTTCTATGGATAGAAACAAAAAACAGTACAACACAAACAGTACATCATCTGAGTCAGTGTAGGCACAGGGTGACAAGGATTGCTGACAGAGGCGCACACTGGCAGCCAACACGGATGGAAATCGAGATTTGTGGAGTTGAAAGCCATACTGTACGGCCTTTGAGACTTATGGTTTCCTATAATAATAGTCCTGACCTGCATTATCTCTAGTATGATAGCCACTAGTCACATGGGCTATTTCAATTTCAAAAATGTGTGTGTGTGTGTGTGTGTGTGTGTGTGTGTACTATTCAGTAGCTCTTGTGACTAGTGGTTACTTTATTGGAGAACAGAGGTATGAAACATTTCCATCCTTACATCAAGTTCTACTAGAAACCTTCCTGTTCTTAAGTAAGAAATAAGCTCTGTTCTTAATAAAAAAAGAGAAGACAATTTACTGGGAATACTGAATTTTGTCTTATCTGCATTTCTATCCATCAAACACCTCTGTTCCCACCAGTTGTAGAACCTAAACCTCTACTCGCAGATTCTTGTGGCACCTGACCCGAGGACCACCTTAGTCCTTGTCCAGAAGGATGTATGTAGACTACATGAGCATAAATACAGCAGACAAAAAAAACATAAAAGAAAATAATAAATCATTTAATGATTTTAAGTAGAGGTATAGCATGTTCAGATTTGCTTTTCATTGAAAAGAAAAAAAGGGGGCTGATGCCAAATTACTTATAAAGGCAAGAAAACAAGTTAAAGTTCTGATATGGAACTACAGTAGAAGTCTAGCAAAGAGGGGTGATGGTATAAGCAGTGGTTTGGTTCATCATACCTGAACCCCTTCATTGATACTAGAGTCATTATCTGATTCTCCTGAGTAAAAAGACATAAAATGAGGGCACCCTTGCTAGACAGGCCTCTTCAACTCGATGTCTTCACAAATCATAGCATTCTGAACTTCTGGGGCTAGGATACTGTAACCCAGATTGATTAAGTAGGCATCAATCTCCAAACTGCCTGCTCCCAGACACCCTTTCTCATGTTCAGCTAGGTCATGCTTCGCTATGCCTTGGTCTAACCTCCTGCCTGAGTGGACCTCCATTTGTTGTGTGTTTCCTTCTTTCCAGATGTCACGACCTACCATATGGATTATTTCCTTTAAAAACAAGCTTATAAAAATAAGATATGCAAACAGCTACAGTCTCTTAATTTACTGATACGAGACATACGGTATAATAATGTCTGTAAGTATAATATCATGTATATACCTTTTATGATACCAAAACATTATGAAAACAGTTTGCAATGTATTAATTTATGAAATCCATCTTGTCAAGGTATCTTAAAACTATCTCATCGATATTTGTACTTCAATAAAACAAAAGTAAAATAAAATAAAAAATAAAATAAAAAATAAAAACCAGCTTATTCTGTTAGAAATAGAAAGAGTAATTTTTTAAGTAGTTTAAATCCTATAGAGTCTGCAAAAAATGAAGCAGATGCTAGAGCAGAATAAAAAAATTGTATCTGAGAAAGAATGGCAGAATGCCTCAACTCTGCCAGTTTAGCATAGTACAGCTCAGATGCAGCTCCTTACCTTCCTTTCAAAATCATTCATGAGCCAAAGAACCATCAGTCCTCTGTACCTAGCACAGGCTCACTGCAGTAGCACTGGAGATGCTGTGGGTGTTTATGTTTGCTTTCACAAGACAAGGGAGGCTCATGAGGTAAGGACTAAGCTTCTTTAACCTCTTGACCCAGCAAAGTACTTTACATCTGAAAAGAGTATAATAAATATTTGCTGAGTGCATGGCTTTAAAAAGCTGGCTAGAATTTCAAACCAGTTAGATAATGTGAAGCTATAAGAACTGCTTGTTTCAGAAACGAAGACAGAAACAAAGAAGCTACAGTGGACTATTTGGCTATTATAGGCAAGCTCCCTGGAAGTCAGAGACAAACAAGAATTAAATAGTTTTGCATAAGGAAACACCTTGGACTTCTGGAGTCATCCTGTGGCACCTCAAGACCTCCCCAAGGACATTTTGGAAATTATGTATGAAGAGATGATAGAAAGGGTCTAGAGAAAGAGAGAGACTTAACAGATGGCTGGTGGTCTGGAGTCCAGTGAAAAATGAGCAGAAAAGTAAGCCCTGTGGTGAGAAATGGTAAATACATTCTAGGAGCAGTGACATCTAATATTTAATTCAAATTAGCTTCTTGTTTGTGTCATAATTACCATGCTTTATCCTACAGCACTTTGCTGGAGTCTGTTATACGCAAGACCCTTATAATAGCAATACTTCAGAAAATGAAGATGTGTCTGAAGAAGAAGTCCCACAGGTCTGGGCAGAAAGTCAAAGAGAAGACAGGAGTGAGGCAGGGGCTATGCCTCCTGCAGCAATGCTTAACTAGCAAGTGAATTTAACTCATGTCCATTCCCCTAGCCCCATTAGTTATTTTAAAAGAAGACTGCTATATTAAAAAAAGGTTCATTGACTATCTAAGTCTAATCTTTCAAAAGAGAGAAATGTCACTGAAAAGCTCCTGTTAAGCTAGGAATTCCATTTCCTGCTTTCCTTGCATCTAGATGGGGCAATCAGTGGAACTGAACTGCTCCCCAGTGGAATATAAGAAGAGGTGGTTTTCATAACTGAGCCAAGATGTTAAAGAAGTGATTGTGCCTTTTCTTGATTTGATTATGTGATTCACAATTATATATTCAATGTCAATGTGCTAATATTCTGGCGTTAATTGTGGTTACTAGCATTTTCCTAACTTATTCTGAAAGTGAAACCTTAATGAAGTGATTCATTTACAATAATCTAAACATGTGGCAGTGCCACCAGCAAGGATATAGAAGTTACGAGATTTAGAACCTTATTAAGCAAAAGTGCATTAACTTGAAGGGCAAATCTATTGCACTAGTGTAAAGAGTTGGAAATGTTAATGTAGGAGAGTTGTATCTTACTACCTACAGCAAATCATTTAAAAATAATTGATGACCTTAGGAAAGTATTGCTAGTTTGAAAACAGAGACAATGGGGAATATCCATCATTTAGAACTCTAAGACTTTACAAAGCCTGAGCAGTTCACTCTTTCAAGGACAATAAAGGTGAAGAACAAGAAGGAAGAAAACTTCAAGTAAACTGATGTTCATTACGACTTAGCCCTACTATAAATATTTGACTAAGTGATTTATCCTCAAGTCTAATTTTCATTTTACCCCTATCACTTTAGATATGAGCTGTTGAGAAAGAAGACAAGCAAATAAAGTTCAAGATGTATGGATAGAAAATCTGGTGGTGCACACCTGCAATCCCAACAGTTGGGAGGCTGGGGCAGAAGGACTGCATGAGTTCAAGGCCGGCCTGAGCTACAACAGTGAGATCCTGTCTCAAAAAAAATGTAGGAATAGTTTTCCTTATAGTTAACAATATAACTATCAAGGGCAAACAAGTAATCATGAAGATTTTGAGGGAATTGTATTGACAAATGTAGTAAGAGTAAAACAAAAGAGGGGAGGTAGAGGGAGAGAGGGAGGGAATAAACATGGGAGGAAGGGAAGGAAAGATGCAAAGAAGAAAGGATGGAGGGAAAGCAGTGACTGTGAAACAACTTCCAAGCACCCATACATAAACCAAGAAGAAAACAGACTGATAAACTAATCTAAGTGCCAGGAAAGGCACATTTCCCAACACTCCTATTAGATATGGTCAGGAAGAGGAACAGATAATGAAGAGCCAGGGCTGCAGAAATCAATGACAAGGTTCTTCCCAAACAGTGAAAATAGGGTCTAATAAAGGAACTCCTCCCTTTGCTGGCTCAGGAATTTTTAACAACATCAGCTAAGATTTTTTCCAGCATATAGGCCAATGACTGACTGTTCATTCTTCCTTTTTCCAAATGAGAACTTTGAATACAATTATTCTAAACCTGATCGATCAGTGTTTATAAGGAGGCCAATTATCTGACTTTAGTTCAAAGACTTCTATACAATGAAGGATATTATCCAAACTTAATGGCAAGGTATAGCAGTGCTGAGCTTTCCTTAGCTATGGCCAGAGAGGGAGATGTGGTAGAAATACATATTTAGGGGGAAAAAAAACTATTTCTCCTTCCATGGTATAGAAATGTTGCTGGACATGACTACCCAGCTTCACATTACATATTCCATGCCTCTGTATACAGGTGCTCAAAGTGCCTATTCTCATGTACAGAATGAAAATGAAAGCAAGATGCACTGCCTGTTCAGCATGCCTTCTCTATGTTCATCCTCTTCCACCACTGCCCCTTGCATGCAAAGAACTCCAAATATACAGTGTTAATACAAAAAATCTAGGTCTCTCAATCACTGTACTGAACACACATACTGGAGTCTCCTATAAGTGAAAATGAACATCTAGTCCATTGACCACTGCAACATAAAGGTCTATTACAGAATCCAAGATTACCTCCTCTAATATGATAACTTTGGAAGACGTAAGAGAAAGGTGAATGCATGCTATTATGACTTATGCTGATGGCTGCAATAGCCGCAGATGCTTGGATTGAAAGTATCTGCCCCCTCAACACACTATCCCCATTTAAGTAAGCTCTGGACCTTATTTTTGTATTCTACAACAGACTCCTAACTAGTCCTCTAGGCATGAATTTTTTTTTTTTTTTTGTAGTACATTCTCCTCATGTTAATACAGAGATTTGTTTCCAAAATTGAAGTGGACCATGTCACTTTGTAGGATGGCTGTCGACTCTACTCATCCTACAAGGCAAAGTCCAAGTGATTTAGGGTGGCACACAACACCTTTCAAATCCAATCTTCAGTCTTCTGCTCCAGCCTCATGTTCCACCACCTTCCTACAACTACCAAAGCCGAGTCCCCATCAACAGCCTGACCCTTCTCCCTACACTACTCTGCCAATGCTGTTCCTCAGGTAAAATACACTCCATAGGTCTAGTTTCTAACTGAAGAAAGCTTACTCATCTTTTAAAAATGAGCTTAGATGTCACTTCATCTGTGAAGTCTTGTCTGACACTCCCACACAGAAAGGAAACACTGACAGTTATGATCAGATTATCTTATCAGACACATTTATATATTGTGTCTACTATTAGGATGTCTCCAGTGATTAGCAGTCTACGTGGTTTGATTTTCCTGAAATTTGTTTTTGTTAGTCAGCTTCTAAACTTACTCTTCTTGTTTCTTTTTTCAAATTAGTCAGCCATGTATAAGAATTGGATAGATTTCTTTAGTAGGAGAATATAGCTATAATCAGCGATGCTGAATATGCTTAATACATCCCCTTTTGAGTAGTAAGTTTTCTTAAAGTGTCAAGTATTTTAAAGTCAAGACCCAGCAATGCAAAAACCCCTGCTGTAATTTTTAGACTTTTCATAAAACACTTATATGTATAAAGAACTTGCATCCGCTATCTGCTACTAGATCCTAACCATATTGTACATACCAGAGGGATTTTCTGGTAAAATAACTACCATGTTTGGAACTTCAACAAGAATTGTTTACCATTTTGGAAAATTGTGTCACTCTATAAAGTTGCTCATATTATCTGATTCACTACTCTAGTTCATCCACATCTGCTTTCACTTATAGTTGTCACACTTAATGAATATATTTACTCTTATTTCAAAATGCCAAGTGTACAAAAGTGTCACCAATTTTCAGCGGGTTATTATCTTCTTACTCAGAGTTACTTTTTATCTTATCCCAAATTCTCTTCTTATCCAAACTTAGAATTTTCAGGAGCAAGCATCTATTTATGTCTTATAGTTATAACTTAGTATACACATGTTGATATATCTACTATTTTTTCTAACATTACCTTTCTTTTATTTATTTTAGGTAATAGATTAATGTTAATATTTAAAATGTATATACAAATTGGTAATATTATCTCTATATGTCATTTCAGGTAAGCAATTTCAAAATTTTGCTTATAAAAAGGGGGCAATGGGCCTGACTTAAATATAGAATCATGGTTTACATATAACTAGGAAAACAAGACAGAGGTATTTTGCTACTCTTGGAATCTTTCCATACTGCAGCTACTCAGCTGTGCAGGCATGCCACCATGCCAAAAGCATTTACATTATTTTATTAGCTTTCTAAATCCACATCTATATTGTATATTGTGAATATACAATGTCTTACTCATATTTGTGTCCCTGACAAGTACCTTAGGAGCCTGCATAGATGAACTCAGTAGATCCCTTTAAGATGAAATACCAAATGAGAACCCCAAGAAGGGAATATGCAGTCCCTGGCTCTCAGGATAGAAGTCTGAATTAATTATTCAACATCTTCCTATAACAGTCTTCTTATGAAGTTAGTCTTATTCTGCCTTATATCAGAGTTGCTTGTGTGTAACTCTCGCTACTTCCTGTCCTCCTGTGGACCTAGGAAATACTGCATCCACCTGTGCATCCAAGAGACTCACCAGGGGGAGTTAATAAGCATTGTTTAGATCTGATGATTCCCAAGGACTAGTACTAGATACAATGGTCTTTTAAAAAAGTATTAACAGAAACTTCAGATATATTACTGACTAAAATGACTTTGGTTGATTAGTCTAAGAAACTATATGCCATTTTAAGGCCTGTTCTTACGAAAAAATATATGCGAGCTTTAAAGTGAACTTCTATACTAAGTCAATGGTTGAAAGTTGGCATACAATGTCACTCAGCCTATGAGAAATAATATCTGTGCAAAGAAAATGTCAATTGATCATAAAGATATATCTTAAGCATTTGACTCTATGACATCCAGTAGGCAATAATTCAGATGGCATTTTTCACATGAACAGAAGCAGTAGCTGTTTAGAAAGAGCCATACTTAAAATATTACATAGAGTTTTCTTGATGAAAATCTCCACATACGGTTTGATTTATACTTTCATGATTTTATTATTTGCCACTTAATAAATTAAATGCATTCTAAAATTAAACTAGGAAGTAAATCTGCTAAGTGACTATATTTCAATTGCCACTAAAATAGGATCATATTTTACAGAGTTAAAAAATGGGGGCATAAATAAAATTAAATTCCAAATCTAATAATTTTCTTTTATAGTATGAAACATAACCCCAAAATATTTCTAACACCACACTGCAATTCATAAAACTTAAACAAAAACCAGAACTGAAAACAATTACCCTCAGAAATTTACCCATCTGACTCAGGTAGCCTCACTGTTATGGCCCACATAAGAAAAGCAATGCTCGAACGTCATACAGCTCTGATGAAATCTGACATTCGAAAGATCAATCTCTGAATTGCCTTATTTTAAATTCTTGTTGAAATTTGGGGATTTTCTCCTATTTAAAAAAAGTCATCCTTTTTGGTCATTCTCAAGAAACACCCTATAATGATAAAGATGCCCTCTTTTAATGAGAAGACATAGCTCCCAAATAAATCCAGAAAGTGCGGATCACTTTTCTTATTTTGCTCAGAACTGTGCTTCCCTAGGCTTCTCTATATCATAGTAATTCAAGTGAAGCCAGAACACCTGGGTTCAAGCTGAACTCTGACTTCCTATGTGATTTTAGACAAATTAAGAAACGGCTCTAGACACTATTTTTCACATCTATATAATAAAAGGTATATTTACAAACACACAGCAGTAGTGAGGATAAAAATACTATTTTCAAAATGATTAACATAACAATTCAAATAAGTGTTGGCTACAACATTACACAAATAAAATAATATTTTGATAACACTCTAAATTACCTTAAATCTAAAATTAGATATTTAAATAAAATGTAGTACTATGGTTGTTACTTTCTAACTATTCCCAAATGCATAGCCTAGGACAAATTTTCATATCCTCTTCATGAATTTATCCTAATTGACTTATTAAATATGAAATTGTTAAATGTGTTTCTGTGCAACTACAGTTTTTTCCATTAGCAATTCAAAGTTTTCTTGGACCATCTACAATACAAAAAATCTTTTGAGAGAGAGCACTGTCTTCTCTACCTTTGTATTGGTTATATTCTAGTCAAGCACACTTCTTATGCATATTTAATAACTGATAAATGAATTAATAAATGAGTTAGGGAGTAGTTCTATGGATTAAATAAGATACTTAAGATATGTACCATTCAACCCTGAGGAACAGTCACTTTTCATGACAATACAGGAGTTTTGGCTTCTTCAGTCAAGAGCCTCATGGCTTACTTTCTATCTAACAACTACAAGGGCATTCAAGAGCTGGGTGTAAATATCTAAGAAGTACAGGGAGGAAATAAACAATGAGAGAGACCAGGCTACAGATCTCGATTATGAAGATACTTCCAGGATGTGACTAAAAAAATTTAAGACTGTGCTCTAATATAAAATTTTATCATTTTGAGAGTAACAAGGCATAAAGACTAAACACTAAAAACAACCTAAAACAACCCAACAAACTCTTCACATAATACACATCTGTCCCCTAAAGACCTTGTGAAAATAACAGGCATCATGCGTTTATGCAAATTCCACTTGATGAATATAACTAAATCTCAAATGATAATATATTCAGAAATAAACAGAATATTTTATATTTTATTATCATATATTTGGCTATAAATGCCCACAAGATTTCTTTTCAACATTAAGGATTTTCCTTAGGAATTAATCTCTAAGAGATAGCAAATTTCCAGGAACTAATTATTTATCAAAGAAAATATGAATCAGGGCAGAATGAAACATAGGTTTCCTAATTTTACCAGTCTACTTTCATAATATGTATTTATGTGTGTGTGTATATATATATATATATATACATACATACATATATACATATACATACATATATATACATATATATGTATATATATATATATATATATATATCAGTCTCTCTATATACCAGAACATCATTTTAAAGTGTCACAAACACATGGAAGAAAATATATATTTTTTTGATGCTCTGCAAACACACTTTTATAGATACACAGTTAGGAATACCCAAAATCTGCTCAGATGTGCTTTGAAATTGCCAAAAAATGTTACTAAAACCATATCCTGCCATTTCTTCTTTTCCTAGCATTCTTACTTTTATTACCATACTGAAAACCATAAGAGAAGGCTCATGTTCACAGTTACCTCATGGCATCAACAAGAAAGTTTTAAAAGCAAAACAAAAAGCACTGGATAAAATAATAATTTCTACAATCTCAAGGAGATATTCAGTAGACAAGTATGCTTGAAAAGAACTGCTGGACTTAGGGAAAAGTGAATCTGGGAATAGTTTCAATGGATGCATGGATTGATTCAGAAAAACAAAAGAAAAAAGGCAACAGAGGAAGTAAGATGAGATAATGAGAACTCTCAAAGTGGCAGGCAATAGAGTTATTTTCTAGGGTCGGCATGAGTGTTTGTGTACGATGGATATTTGGAAACACTGACATGGGGAGGGAAAGGTGAAGGTTAAGGAAAGAAGCAAAGAGAATTGCCAAATGATTCACTCCCTTGTCCAAAAGTCTGAGGAGTGCCAGGCAAGGAAGAAGACTGCAGTATGCAGAATCCTATTTGTGATTAAACAACTGGTCTGAACCCTATGCAACCCAAGGAGAGAGAGTTACGGTATTTGTTTTAAGGGGGCATATTAATTATTTCAAGTGATGGAGACCCCTCCAAGATGCCTCAAGAGGAAAAGTTACTTCTGGGCTTCAATATTCTCAGAAAGTCTGTGTAGCCACACCAATAAGCACTTTATTCGTATTGTATATTAAAAATCACCAGCACATGCATCAATTAAATCCATATGCCAAGCTATGGGTGAAGTCTTGGTTAATTCAAGGATAAAGAACCCTCTAGATGTCTCAGGTTTTATTCAAGTATCACTAGCTAAGCTTTGGACAACTTTATTCATACACACGTACACATACCCCCCACATACCTAAAAAGTGAAATGGGCTGGGGTGATAGTTCAACTGCATAAGTACCTGCGTGCTAAGTGCAAAGTCCTGAGTTCAATCTCCAGTACCAGGAAAAACAAAGCAGAAAATCAAAATACAAATGTGAAACAGATAAAACTTTATACATATGTATATGATTCTATCTGTCTAGCTTTTAAACTATTACCATCTTTCAAAATCTTTCCTGTAAGTTATTCAACACTGAGTAGTCAGACTAGATCTTCAACACAAATCTTTTACTTGTCCTATGAAACCAGACATCTTGATTGAAGTTTATAGGCAAATAAACCAAGAGCTTTCTGTCCCATAAAACACTATACATTTAACAATAGTAACACTAAAATGCTTACTTTCTTTTGAACTGGGCTTAAAAGATTCTTCATAAAATTCAACAACCATTTAGTGCAAAAACAGAAATGTGAAAAGCTATTTAAAATATTGAAATTATTGCATAACTTGATTAGAAAGGATGTTGGACCTGCATAAAATTAATCCAGCGTGTATCTATGCCTACTAAATTTGCCAGCATAATCTTGTCTTCACTATTATTTTCAAAACACTTGTGCAGTCATAAATGTTGCATTAATGGCATGTTCGTGCATGTTGCACTCTAACAATTTTTATGAATGGATACCCATACGTGCTCATAATTCGGCAAAATGATAGCACGCTATCTGGGAAAAGGTCATTAAGCCTTGGGACCAAAGCATGAGGCAAATGGTCGGTGTGTTTTGGTAGCATTCTGGGCAACTATTTCCAAGTCCCCTGCAGAATGTGTTGGAAACGACCATGAAGCTTTCCTTAGAGACCTGCTCTTCCCTCTGAGGAACAGAGACCGCGAACCGCCTGGGGAATAAAACGCACGAAGTCTGTGTTCCGAGGATTAAGCACGTACAGGAGACATCACACTCCCTACCTAATCCAGTCCCACAAGTGTGTGCATGTGAGTGTGGCATTTACCAACAAATGAACAGAAGGCAACTAGAGCTACAGCTCGTCTCCTAGAAATAAAACATTCCCCATCCCTTCCCTGTCAGTACGCGGGGAAGCTTTTCTGGGGCTCATACTCGCGTGTTTTCCCCACTGGGAAGGCGCTATACATTAATAACCTTGTCAGGGTTAAGTCCGCTTTGTGTGTAAGTCCACTCGGCGCCATATGGCAGTTTCCAGTTCCTTCAGCAACTCCAGTCTGGCTAGGCTGCCGCGATGGATCGTTCTTACAGGAAGACCCCTCCGAGAGGGGAGTAGCGAAGCCCCCGCCACTTACCTGGCTCCCAGAGACCCCGCTCAGCGGGCGGCACTGGCTCAGGCGCCACAAAGGGCTGTGGGATTCCCCGCTCCCTCCACCGCGGATCTCCCTGCGACGGTCCCTTCGCCAATGATCTGTCGCTGGAAATTCCCCTCCCCTCCACAGAGAGGAGGGTCTCCCGGGCCGGCAGGAGCTCGTGGCGCTTGTTTTCCCCCTCTCCTTACATCCCTGACTCGGGTGCACAGTCTCTAGTAGCCAGGCTCGGAAGAGAGGCAGCGGGAAGAAGCTAAGGCATCCTTTAAAAGAACAATAATCTTCATCGATCTTCACCCCCTTCCCCGCACGGGGCCCCCATCCCCCTGCAGCCACCGCCGCCGCCGCCGCCGTCGCCGCCGCTCAGACCGGAGAGCGCTGGAAGAGAGAAGGCAGAAACCGAGCGGGGCTGCGCTCGCTCGGGAGGCAGCCGGGAGGCGAGCAGCGCCAGCCGGAGTTGCCGCTCGCTCGGGCAGCCCGCGGCGCGGCGGCGGCGGCGGCGGCGGGGGCGGCGCGGTGGGCGCCCGGGCGGTGGGTGTGTGTCTCTCTGGGCGGAGCGGCGAGAGGCTGCGCGCCGGAGGCGAGGCGGAGCGCTCGGGGGCGCCGTCCCCGCCCGCGGCTCCCGGCCCGGCGCGCACCCCGCCCGCGGCCACCCAGCCTCTCCCGCCGCGCCGCGCGCCCCGCGCCCCGCGCCCTCGCTGCTCCGGCTCGGGTTCCGCTCGGGCTCCGGCTGCTGCTCCTCCCCGCCGCCGGAGCTTCCGAGGTGGGCGGCCAGGTGGGGCGGCGGGCTGCGCGCTCGGCGGGGCACCTGCGCGGACGCCGGGCCGGGCCTCGGCCTCGCCCTCGCGGCGCGGGAGCGGAGCGCTGCTCCCCGCGGGCCGGAGGTAGCGCGGGCGCCCGGGGCGCGGCTGGGGCGCGGGCGGCACCGCCCACACCTCGCGGCGCCTCCCTCCGCCGCCGCGCGCGCCCACCTCGGGGCGGCCGCGCCGCTGCGCACCCACCTGCTCGGCTCTGCCCTCCACCCGCTCGGCCGCCGTCCGCAGCCCGCGGCCGCCGCGCTTTCGACGGCGGGGAAAGCCCGGAGGCTCCGCGGGATTCCCTTCTCCCGTCGGCTTCCAGCCGCGGGGCTCTCCCTCCGCCCGGCCCCTACCCGGCCGGACCCGGGGCTCGCCTCGGCGCCCCGGACACCTGGGCGAAGACCGCGGGCCCCCGGAGGGTGGGGCAGGCGGAGGTTTCCGGAGAGGGGGCGTCGGGGATCCCTAGAGCGCGGATAAGATCGGACTTTCTTCCTGGCACCTCTAGCTCGACTTGGGGGCTATCACTAGCCGCGGGTAAACCCGCTTTTCTGGGCTAAAGCTGGGTCGGCGGCATCCTTAACTCTTGCTTCCCACGGGGGCGCTATTCAACCCCTGGCTGGCTTTCTCTAACAGGCTCATCTGCAGCTTCAGCCAGCTAGCTGCGGAGAGGCCAGAGGGTTGACACCTAAGCCCCTTCCTCACATTCAGGGTTCAGTAAAGACACCGAACTTGAATTGTCACTGGACCTTAGCGATTCCCACCTCTAACGCTCTTTGACAGGTGGAAATAGCCTGTGCACACATTGCAGGCCGTAGTAATATTTAAACCTGACACCTGAGTTTCTTTAGACCAAGAAATATGGCAGTTAAAATAGGTTCAAATACACTCAATTTTACCTATACTCCTTTTAGTAATTGCTTTTGTTTAATCGTGCTGTACCCAGGGATGTGCTGTCCTTTCAGGTTCTCCACACCTGACTTGTTACCTTTTATGAGCCTTACCTTGTACTGAGTGGTCTTTTTGACATTCAGACGTTGAAAGGGGTGTTTAGTATGGAAATTGAGCTTTGAACAGAGACCTGCTCTGGCCCTTTGTCAGTTTTGTCTTCTTAGGACTTCTCACGTGAACACTGGAAGAAAAGCCCAAGATCTCAAGCCTTCTCACAATCTGGTCTGTTCCCAGCCCCTGGCTCCACATTTCCAGGGATATGTAAAAGTCCACTCCCACCTCCGCAGTCCAGTGCAGTTTGCATACTCTGCAGATGGCTCTGCCCCCAATCACAAGCGCCAAGATACCAGTCCTCTATTTTCAAATTTTTATTGGCTTCCTATCGAATAGCATCTGCACACCTCTGTGCCTGTTCTTCTTAGATGTTCCTGTCAGGTTTCACATCCAAATCACTGAACACACTGCCAGGCTCACTTTCAACTGTGCCGCTCCTTTGACAGCCTCAGGACATTGCCTCAGCTATCTTGAAAGGCACATATCACTTTTCATAGCATATCAGTACTTCCTATGTATGTCTTTTTTTTTTTTTTTTTTTTTGTCTTTTTGAGACAGGGTCTCACTATGCAGTTCAGGCTGGCCTTAAGCTCACTTTGTAGCTCAGGCTGGTCTCGAACTCACAACAATCCTCCTGCCTCAGCCTCCCGAGTGCTGGGATTACAAGCATGCGCCACCACGCCCGGCTCCTATGTATGTCTCTTACCATTTTAAATTATGAACTCCTTCAGGGCTGATTCTGTATTCATTTTATCATTTGCATTTCTTACATCTAACCGAAAGCCACACAGAGTCCCCCAAAACGTACTTAATTTTTGCTCCAAAACATACACTAGGACTTATTTTCATATACAGTCTATAGTTACTCATGTAAAAAAGTCATGTGGAGGCATGGCATGTTCTGGAACACTGTCGTAACTAAACCCTGAGATGCACCCTGAAGTTTTTACTATTCCATTTCCTGTAGAGCCACTCATCCCAAGCATGTCCAGCAACACAGCTGTCCTTAATAAATGAGCACTTCTGGTCCGTGTGGCCTGCTCATCCATTGGCAACACAGCTGTCGGTGATTTTATCCCATGAATCCTTCCCCACACCACGACCTCTTACAGGCTGGGCTGTGCAAAGTTTGTATAAAATTAAGTGTAAATTGAAGACTTACAAGACAGGATTGGCAACACAAATGATGATGGTTAAGAATGCTGATCCACATAGAAGTGATGAAAACCCAAAATTCAGCAAACACTTTCGTATTTCATATGAGTGCATTAAGTATGTCTGTTACAATGCATGGTGTATTAAATTATGAAGATACATGTTAGACCCAGCCACATCTCTTAATTAGCAAATGTGCACATTATTCATGTGTCTGTAATCTGATGGATCATTTAACAGTCTTCAGCTCATCTGTTTACATATGTGTTTACCTCTCAAAAATGTCTGCTTGTCTACAAATAATTTATATTATCATTTAAGTAATAATGTCAATAATATTTGTATTTAATTATATATTAATATTCTGTAATTCAATACATCTGCCATTATTGCAATAGATGTACTACATGTGTCTGAGTGGCTGATGATAGGGCTTATTTTGTGGGAAGGACTTAGGAGTCCTAACTATGAATAATTAGGCTAAGTTTTTTTTTTTTTTTCTGGTTAGGTTTTATTTTTAGGGAGATACAGTATTCATTCAATAAACATTTATTGTGTAACTTTCGTCAGACACTTCTAATTTGCTAATTGGACAGAATTTATAAAATATTTTATGTTTAGAAAGATGTCTTAGGATTTGTTTTGGATATTCCAACTCTTAATGACATCACAATCCTTCATAAATTTAGGCATGATAAAAATCTCCTCACTTGATACCCTACCACAACATTACTGGTTACTTGATAAGAGTTTATTTGACAAAAAGTTGTTTTAAAAATTTTACCTTAAGTTTCCACTAGATTTGGGAAATCTAAATCCATTCGCCTAATATATGAGTGGTCATAAAATGGGAGACTATTTTGTCTATTGGGTAAAATATGCTATTATATCCATTTCTGGTAGGCCAGGGTGTAGGAATAAGTTATCCAGCAAGCCAAGCTAGTAGCCAGGAGCATCCAATTAGAAGAAAAGGAATCTGGAGGTGGGGAGAAACTTTAATTTTGCTTGTTAAGTTACTCAGTGCCCACATGTGCCCCACTTGCTTGGAATACAGGGTTCTTTATACACACACCTTGACTTCTGAGCTTCATTGGGTTTCTTTACTGTGTTTCTAAAGAATGCAGTAAAGAAAATACTCTAGAAATACAGTTTAAATTTTCTCTCATTGTTCTTCAAGGAATAAATTGAAGCGTTGGAGCTAAATACCAGATGTATTTTCAGACTTCTTAGCTCATCTTTTTAAATCTTTATTGAGATTTGTAGAAATGTTCTTTTTGCTTTTATTTTAATTTCTTGGACTTATCTTGTGATGTGACAGAATCATATTAAAGCACAAAAATGGGCCGGGGAGGTGGCTCAGTGGAATAGGTGCTTCCCTAGCAAGCGCAAGGGCCTGAGTTCAAACCCCTGTTCCGCAAAAAAAAAAAAAAAAAAAAAAAAAGCACAAAAATGTCTGACTAGTATATCAAAATGCTTCTCTTCTAGAGCTTGGTAAGATAAATAACTGTAATATAAGTTTAACCTGAGGTATCTTTATGTGTATTGGTAAATACAATTTAAATGAAAGTGTTTCCTCTTATATTACTGGTATATATGAATATATGAGAATATCTATATACACAACAAAAACATAGAAAGTTATTGGCTTTTTGTTTAATATTTGAAGCCATTTAGCATAGTCTCAATAATATTATTGGCTACACTTTAATTTAGCTTTGGAATTTACATTGACAAATTGACTTACAGAGAGAGTATATAGATTCAAATAAAGTAGCAAAGGCTGGAGGTTTAACATATTTTTAAAATATTAAAAGCATAAGGGTAATAATTTACAAATTTTGTTGAAGAATGATAATTCGATTTAACTTTTAAAAAAATGTCAGGTGGAAGTGTAAGACATTGAATAAAGCCAGGCAAATTCTAGAAGAAGAATATTTTAAAATGATGTGTCCCATTTAAGGGAAAATATCCAAACATATGTGAGTGAGCAGTGCATGTGTGTGTGTGTTTGTGTGCGTGAGTGTGTGTGTTTAAGTTCTAGAATGGTGTATATTAACAAGCTAAAAGAGTTATTTCTAAGTTGGAAGTTAGTCTTTGTTTCATTTGGTATAACCTGGTTATATAAAAATGTGGATGGAGCCAATCTTTTTTAAAAATGCTGCTTAATCATAAGCCAATTTATAAATAGATTGTAACTACAATTTTTAAAAACATAAGGCCAAATACTATTATGGCTTTTATTGTCATACAAGAAAGCAGCCACTGAAGTGTAATTAGAATTAATCATGTTCTTAGACCTAACTTGCTTTGTCTTCTGCTCATCTACACTTCTAAATAAAAATGTCAGAAAACTTGGGCAAATCTGCGCAACTCCCAGAAACTTAGCAGCCACTAAAATCCCACACCCACACATTTCAGTGAGGGCTAGAAAAATGAATGAGCCTTCTGTATGTCCCTTTGAAGAGATAAGCACTGGCTCACTGATTCAGATTCCATTATCCTTTGTAGATGCAAAAGGAGAGGTAACTCCAGACTGACTGTGTTTGTTGTTGTTGGTATTGTCGTTTTAACACAATGAGTTCTTGTCCTGAACATCAACTGTTTTTGAAAAAGAATGTCAGGTACATAAACATGTTTTCCTGCCATGTTATAGTTTGAATTCACCATTACATCTATTTCTAATTGTGTCTAACTAACTAGGTTTGTTTGGGGATCTTGTTTATGGTGAAGAGTTTCTAGAGGTCAGTGAACTGGAAATTTAAGAATTGTACCACTTGGGATCTGAAATTGTAAAAGCATGGTAGAGCACGTACTCTTAGTCAGATTGGAATTTTATTTGTCATGCTTTTATGTAGTGTGCTTACAATCAAATTTTAAGCAAGTCTTATTATATGTGAGACATTGGTCTAAATTCTTTATAGATGTTGACTAATTCCTATTGTAACTGTTTAAGATAGTCACTATTATTATTATTACTCAGTTAATAATGGTGGTATCTGAACTAGATAATTTAAATTACTAGCCCAACATCATGCTATTAAATGGCACAATTGGCATTTGACCTAAAGCTACATGGGCCCCCATCCCATATTGGTGACATTTTCTGCATGTGTCACTAGATTATTCCAAGTTGATGTGAGAAATTTTGTATAAAACATTTTTAAATTTTAGTGATATAATCTAGTTACGATAAATGTAGAAGCTTTAAAACACAAGCTACTTCAAAGAAAAAACATGTTTCTGATCCCTCATGGGTGATAGAAGTAGGATTGGAGCTTCTTGTTTTCAAGAAGGTAGATTGATGCTGATCTGCCCACTGACTCATTCATTGGCTGCATGATTGTCCTATGTGGATTTGATCTGACAAAGATGAGGCATTCTAGTACAAGAGGACTAGAATGAAGCTTTTGGGCTTCTGTCTGTATAGATCATGGTCCATTCAGCATACTAAACAACTTAAGCTTGTCAACATATCTTCAGCTCAACAGATGAGAAACCTGGGGCTCTTAGAAAAAGTAAATTTAAAGCATTTCCTGTGCTGAGAACAGGAAGGGAATACTATTACCAGCTGCTTTGCAAATGCAAGAATGTTATTCTCAGTCTCAGAGTTCACATCATTATAAACAAAAAGTGGATTTAATGATATAATATGTCCCCTCTGGCTACAGGACCTTGTCTAAGAGAAGACAAGGTCAAGGTCATAAAAATCCAGGTTAAATAAGTTACCACAGTCTTTTCTGAGAAATTTCTATGCAGACACAGGAGTCAGCAAAGTAATTGAATTTATTTTGTGGCAGGTACTCTGAGTGCCTTTATTCTCCTGAAGACAAAACCTGAATGGACAATACATCGAACAGAAACCTACTTCCAAAGGGACCATTAATTGTAAGAATGGTTAAAAAAAAAAAAAAAAGTAATACTGCTGTATTTCTTGGTCTTCCTCTAGTTGGTACTCTGCTTTTAAAACATTGTTGACAGTATCAAGTGGAAGTATTGGCCATCATGGTCAATCGGTCAGCTATGGCTCAGTCTAGCACATTCCATTCCATGGCATAAGAAAGTGATCTCAGCAGCCATAGTCTGACAGTTATCATTTTCCATTATTAACCTCATGTTTTGATATTTTATATAAATACAAATTACTATGATAAAGTAAGATTTCTAGTGATTTATATTAACTAGCATATCAAAAACTTAGCCAAGGAATTAGTAAAAACATTAATATTAATAATTACTAGATGTGACTAGATAGTAAAAGGTTGATTAGCATGTATGAGAAAATATGAAATATAAGCATATTTTACCTAAATATATTATTGAGATAAAATGATGACTTTTGAAAAATATCAACTGGTTGAGGTTGCTTAATCACTCCTAATATTTTCAGTTTATGAAATTTAATATATATGTCTATTTTGGTAATAATATTCAACATTTCTTTTTTTTGTATTTTTAGGAAGGGTCTGCAGGGTGTTCAGGGTCTCACTGCTAAATCGGTCTTGTAGTGATCGGCCTGTTTACAGCCTCCCAAGAGCTGGGATTACAGGCACATGCCACAATGCCCAGTCTAAATAGTCAACATTTTATTTCATGTATATTATATTGTATATCATATGTATGATTTCAGATAAAATATATTCAATGGACATATTAAGTGTTTGGTTCTATTTAATAGTCTAACGCTTTTCAATTTGAAAATGAAGATTTGTCTCAACAGACAAATTTTAGAATACAAGAACAACTGATTATCTGACATTTAAAATATAGAAATGGAAACATTTGAAAACATCTATAGTTGACTATTTTACCTCAGCATCACCACTTCTACTTTATATATAGCTGAACAAGACCAATCAGATTTTAGCATTTGTGCACTTCATATTTGATTTAGCTAATCCTATTGCTTATAGAGATACTAAGACTTTGAAAAGAATCAGATATGGAAAGTTGGCCTGTTAAATGAGTTTAATTAGCATGAAAGCCATCTAATTTGACTTTCTGCAGCTGCTATACAGGAAGTCCCCAAACTACCCCAGCAGTAGATTAGTTCACATGCTACCATGTTGACAGAGTCATTCATGTCAATAAAGAAGCAAATCTACATGAGCTATTGGTCAGCCATACCTCAGTCTAGCACATTCCATTCCATGGCATGAGAAAGTGAGCTCAACAGAAAATTAAACTCTCCAGAGAAAAGTATCAAAAGTTAAAATACCTTACTGCTGTTACTGCTAACCTGAGTAGGAAGATGAGCTCTCACTTAAATTAGAGGATTTCTCCTGTTCCTTCTTACACTACTTGCTTCTTTACCTATCAAATTAGAACTTGATAAGGTATCTGGGGATGGGCATTATTGCTGCTAGTAAGTGCAGATACCTATATTGTAGAGAAAGAAAAGTGTGGCTCTCTCTTACATTGTTTTAAAACTACCGAATGGGATAATCATAGTAAATGCATTTAGTAACAGATGAAATAAAATAAGTCTAGAGTAACCCCTTTATTTCTTTATTGTAAGTTCCATTAATTGAAAATATGTCTAATGCTTGCATTCCTATGAGAAATCTTCGAAGTTTAGTATTTTTCACAAAATTCATTTGAAAATTTGAAGGGTATCATATATCATGAAATTATTGTTTGGAGAAGAATGTATTTCTATAAAATAACACAATGAGGTTTCCTTATTAAGACCTATAAATTCCCAGGCATAAGACTTTTCAATACAGTGCCAGGCTCTTGGCTTATGAGGCAATTTCTATATTGCCTATGGCAATTACCAATAGTTATAGAACTGGAAAGCAATGAAAAAAATTAACAAAAGAGCAGTGGTTAAGTTGAATTAGTTCAATACTGAGGGCTAGGAAGGAAGAAACACTTCTTTTCTTCCAAATGCTTCAGTTTATTCCCTGAAGCATGAGAGTTGAGTGCCCGTAGATGATATTACTGTTTGGCTTGCATAACTCTAAAATACTCTTGGCATTCCCATTTGAAAAATGTGGCTGTTGACATTTAAATGACATTGTTTAGATTTGATCTGGAAAATTACAATCAATACTGTGAACTTTATTACCAAAAGAATGTGACCAGGTCATAAGGAACTGGAAATCAGTAATGCAAACAAAGAGGAAAGCAGGAAGAGGAGCATTAAATCATACTGCTAGAAGGGCTAGTCAAATAGCTCAGTGGATTAAAGCACTTGTAAGCAGGCACAGGGGGGTGGGGTTCGATCCTCAGGACTGCCAAGCCAGCCCTGTCCCCCAGACTCAGTGATTGAGACTGGACATGGTGGCATGTGCCTGTAATCCCAGCTCTTGGAAGGCTGTAAATAGTCAGATCACTACGAGTCCGATCTAACAGTGAGACCCTGAACATCCTGTAGACCCTTCCCTGAAATAAAAAAAAATAAAAGTTATTATAAATTATTGTTCTTCTCCAGATGATCAAATACTGGATCAATTTTTAAAATAAAGCAAAAGTTAAGGTTATTTACACTAAAGAATTATTTTTTCATTCTGCCAAGAAAAATGTTTACTAGAATCATTTCTGGAAAATATAAGGAACTGCTGAAAGATGTTATATTTTCCTTCATTATTTGAATAATACAACATGTATCTTGGAACTTCTTTTATCTTCAAAATTTATAACTATATCATATAATATGTTAATATTATTAAATAGAAGGATACCAATTGCCATAAGCTGTAAGTACCCATAATTTAAAGAGTTAAAAATCTAATAAGTTTAATGTCTAAATGAAACTTCATTTACCTCAAAATAAGTGATTTCTGCACAAAGTACTGCATTTTTCCCTGACAAACTTGTAGAGCTAGCAGTTTTCAGCTTTCCTATTTGCTATTCCTTCCATTTCCTTCACACACTCACACTTGAAAAATTTAAATCTATCACAGCTAGAGTTGCAGCTAAAACATATGTAGTCAGTTCTGCCACATGTTGGGTTGCCCCTGGAAAAGCTGCGTGGGAATGCTGAAAGTAGGACAGCCAGAAGAGTGCTAGCCATGTCCTCCTCCCTGACATCCCACCCTTCCTCTCTTGCTGACCAGTAGAGCTCCTAGAATTTTCATCTCCATGCCGATGACCTCTAAATCCATATTTTCTGACCTCTCATAATGGTAATTAGTGTTACATTTCCAACTATTGGATCCTTCCACTCCAATATTTATGCCATCTTCACATTAAGTCACTGATGTAGTTCCTTCTCTCAATAGTCATGTACTCTTTTGTTTATAGTGCATCACCACAGCTTTGGCAGCCATTTTAACCCAGAACTTTCTGCTCCCCATATTTAGTTACTGATTAGGTCTTCATTTTTCTTCCATAATGCCTGTCAACCTAGGCTTCCATGCACACATATGTACACAAGCTAACCCATAATTTATCTTATACCCCTGGTGTCCTCTGGTAGGTACTCTCTTTTCATGTCACCTTCCACAAAATACTGCTAGATGACTTAAGAATGTTTTGGGGAGGCCTAAGAATGAACCCTAGGCCTGGGACAAAACTCAGTATAGTCTTCCTGGCAAGCACAAGGTTCTGAGTTCAATTTCTGGTACCACCCCAAAATATAAAGTATGATCCCTTATTGCAGCTGAGATAAATCCCCAATCTGTTAGTCTGATGCTTTTGACTTTAGCCTATTTCCACCCCATCTCCCACATATATTCCTGTAGATCTCATCCTTTGGATAATTTCAGTAGCTCTGTGTTTTTAGCTTGAAGAACCTTCTTTTTTCTTCTCCATCAATAAAATTTCTGAAAAGTTTAAGTAAAATTTCACTTACTTCCTGAACACTTTCTTGCCTATTGGAGGCAGAACAGTTTTTGTTCACTTGCAAACTATAACACACTATCTGGTATTTATTCCAGTAAATGATAATATTTAGAATTATCTTTTCTACTGTATATTATATTATGCATATTAAATGCTATCTCATAATAACTATTTATACTTTCAGAGGTCATCTGTTTCTCTAAATGATGAATGTTTTGAGAGAAATTTGGCAGAAAAAAACATTTAAAACCACTAGCTTTGAAATCACAACCATGGATGGAGCTCAAAATGAACTTAGCAAATTGCAATGAGATTGGGGAAGTCTCAGGTTCCTTGTTGTAAGAAGGACAAAGATATCACTTTGAGAACTTATCTTCTATGTTATTTAAAACAGCATATGTAAAGTTTGTCAACTAGAGAAGGTAAGTTCTCTTCCCTTGTGTCCTGTAAGTAGCTCACCCACATGAGGACTTCATGGAAATCCTATTTTTTTTCTATTGGGGATTGAACTCAGGACCTTGAGCTTGCCAAGCAAGTGTTTACACTGATGAGTAACTGCCTAGCCCAGAAATCCTATTTGTTAGAAAAGAAATTGTTCAGTTGGGAGTGGTGATACACACCCATAATCCCAACATTCAAGAGGGTGAGGCAAAAGGATTACTACAAATTCAAGGTCAGCCTGAATTCCATAACAAGACCCCATCTCAAAAAAAAAAAAAAAAAAAAATCCTGATTTAGAAAAGAAATTGTTCAGCCTCCAGCAAAAGCATCTGTTGGAGAGGAGAGGAAAAGGGTTGGAAACAGAAATTAATGCAAACTATGGAAACGTTGTTAAACACTTAATCTGAAGCAAAACATCTGAACAAAGAATCATGTGAACTCCTGCTTTCATTTTAATTTGCTCCACTGGGAATACGTGGAAAACAACCAGAGCAGGTACCCAGACTTGATTTCAGAAGACTGCAATACTGCCTGGACCTACACAGAGAGTGCCCGTGTGGCTGCAGGCCACTACCTCTACCCAGGAAGTTTTGTTTTCTCCTCTATAACATAGGACTCACAATTGCTTTCTTAGGGAATTTCTTTGAGAATCAATGTTATTAAATATACACAATAGACAAAAAAGTAAAGTAAAAGAATGTAAAGTATTAGAAAGAATGTCCTGTTTTATAGGTTACAGTATTACTAGAATTAGATCTGGTGAGCTATGCCAGATGGTTTATAACTCTTTATAACAGTAATTGAGAGGCAGTTCTTTGTCTATAGTGCAGTGGGAGCTTAACAGGAGAGTAATGATGAAATCATCTCATTTCAGAGGATAGCTGTAGCTCTGAGGAAAATAATAGTACCAAAGGCAATGATCCCTGCAACATGGATTCATTTAACTGCTGTCTTTTTCTTTTTTTGCGTGTCACTGCTGCCAGATTTCAAAAGCAAGCTGAAATTCCATAAAGCAAAGTAATGTAATTTAACTGTTTACTAAATGTAGTGTAAGACAACATCAACTACTGGAAAAAAGTAATAGCATGACATCAAGTTAAACTAAATCCAGTAGGCAGAAAATTCATAAAATGTCTCAGAGCAAAAGCATTCATTTTTTTTCTTGAGCCCTGAAGACTAACAAGAGAACAGTACTGATGAAGCTTCTCTGTGAAAACTTGTGTTTGGAGATGGAGGTACAAGAAGTATCAGGCAGCACCCCAGCTGTCTGTGCTCCTGAGATGCTGGATATGAAGGTAATTAGCCCCTGAATCTTGCCAGCCTTTAAGGAATGAAGATAACTCAATTCAAATTCAGAAATCAGCCCATTACATTATAAACAGAATTAAAGGGCAAGTCATTATCATTAATATTACTTACAGTTTTCTTTGATATCATTTGGGGAGCATCTGACATTAATTTTGTAGTTTCAAAGACATTATATTTGTCTGGTTAACAATAAATAGTATAAAAGTATATTACATGGGGCCAGGGATGTAGCTCAGTGGCACAGCACCTGCTTGGCAAGCACAAGGTCCAGAATTCAAACCATAATGCCAAAAAAAAAAGTATATTGTATAAAGAAGAAAGCTGTGGATATCAAAGTTTTATGTATATATGTGTGTATGTATGTATGTATGTATGTGTTCATTTATTTGTCAAGGTCTTAATGTATACTCTGTACCTGGACTATTTAGGGGAAAGTTCAGTGAGGTTAATCTCACTAGCTGTGGAAAATGAACTTAGCATAAGGATATATATGAAAAACAGTAGGCAAAAATGTAGCCTTTATTATACATTTTAATTATTTCTTCTTTGTATTTAAGCCTTCAGGCTTGGCAGTCTTCTCATTTAAGGGAAGGAAATGAAAAATCGAAACACATATCACTTTTAATTAAAATTCTAATATCAAAAAGTATTGAACAGTCTCCCCTGATAAAATCGGTCCCAACAGTGCTTTTGTCTTTAGAGTTAATGATTAATTTAATGATTTTTCCATGCTATTTTTTTATGTTAGGATCTATGGAGCTTGATTAAGGGGTAGGATTTTACTTTCTTTTAGTTATAGCCCAGGATAAAGAAGGGGGATAATGTCCATGTAAGATTCAAAATCCTTCTGGAATAAGTATGGAAAATCCTATTGTAATTCAATTTGCATGGCCAATTAAATATGAAATTGATGGGGTGAATTATTTTTAAATACCAGTACTGATTTTCAGATTTTTTTTAGCACATTAAACGTCTGTAAGTTTGAAGTTTTATCTTTTGTTGAAAACAAGAAAAAGGACCTCTTTAATATTTTAGGTATTCTGGAGACAGGTGTTACTCTAGAAAACGTGCTCAGATTCTACGAGCTTACAGGAGAAATGAAAAAATCAGATTTTCACTGGTGAAGACAGGGTCTTTAGGCTTCTGAGTAAAAATAGTTTCCAACCTATAGTTTTGTACCTGAATTATTGATAAAGCTTGAGGAAAAATTAAAGAGAATTTTGGAATTTCAAAGGCAAAATTATTTTCTTATTTTCATCATTTAAAATATATTTCATATTTAATTTTCCATATTCTTCTCTCTCTCTCTCTGTATGTGTGCATGTGTGTGTGTGTATATATATATATATATAATGTGCAAGTTTATTTTTCAGTGTACACTTCAGTGGCATTGTGTACATTTCCATTATTTGGCAAGCATCCCCACTGTCCATTCCAGAATGATTTTACCATCTCAAACAGAAGCTGCAGGTCCATTAGACAATAAGCTCTTCATCATTTCTCTCCTTTAGGCTCTGGTTATTCCACTATTTAACTTTCTATCTCTCCAAATTTGACCCTTTTAGTTACCTTATGTGAATATAATCAGACCTCATAGTTTGTATCTAGGTGCCCCCCACCAAGCCCTCATGTAGTCAATGGGGAGCTTCTAGAGTTTGTGATTAGTTCATGATCCAAGACTGGGATTGTTGGTGTGAGTACTACACCTGCCCTGGGGTGAGTAATCTGCATACAATGTAAGGAGGGGAGAAGGGCTGGCTAGAAACCACTGCTGCTCCTCCCCCTGCTTTTGCTGATTTCTGCTGCCTTGAGCTGTTGTCCTCTGCCATGTGCTGTTGTCCTCTGCCATGTGCCATTCTGCCTTGGAGCCAGCCAAGTATGGACTGAAACCTCCACTAACTGTGAGTATTTTGGGTGTTGAGTATTTTTGTCTCGGCAACAAGGAAAAAGTAACTAAGACATCAGATAATATTTGAATTTCTGTGTTTGGCTTATTTCACTCAATTTGTTTTTAAGGTCCGTTTATGTTTCAACATGTATCAAATTACATTCTTTTATGATCACCTAATGTTCTTTTATGTGTATATATAGCACTAGATAATATTTATCTGCTCATTTACCAATGGACATTTGTTTTTTTGTTTTGTTTTATTGGGCTATGAATTACATTATCCTGTACATTGGTATACAAATATTTATTCTAGGTCCTTTAGTTCTTTTAGTTATATACTCAGAAATGGAAGTGGTGGATCATTATGTTCAATTTTTTTAAGAAATTCTGCTACCTATATTTTAGTGACATGACAAAGAAAAATGATTGCCAAATTCAATGCCTGAATATTTCTCTAATATTTTCTTCTAGAAATTTTTATATTTTCAGTTTATATTCAAGCCTTTGAGCCATTTTGGGTTTATTTTTATATATCATATAAGAGTACAACCTTATTATTTATAATTTTAAAATTTTCTTAGTACCACTTGTTGAAAAGATTATCCTTTATACCAATGAATGGCCTCACAAACTTTGTTAAAAATAATTTGACTCTACATGTGGGCTTTTACTTCTGGATTCTACATTCTATTCCATGGATCTATTTGCCTTCTTTATGATGCTCATCATTTCTTGAACAGTTACTTAAAGAAATTATCCAATAAAAATGTTATAGAGCTTTACAAGATAGACATGCCAAATCAGAATAGTGGTAAACAATGCTGGATGATAATTTTAATGGGGCCAAAAGGGAATCAGTCTAGATTGGGGCCAGGAAACAGATGTTTCTAAATGCAGGTCTTAGGACTAGAAAGAGAGTCAGTTGATAAATATGGTAAAGATGAGAAGGAACAAAGACAAAGAATTGGTTGTAAAAGTATGTCCTTTGGCACACAAGCTCTGATATTGAATAGACATAAAAATTTACATAATCATAATTCAATAAACTGAATTGTTCATTAGCCCACAGACATGTCATAGAAGCAATTGTAGTACAATGAAGAACATAGAGATTATCTACTTTGATTAGAAGGCCTGTTATGGTAAATGTCAAGAAACAGTGGTTGTGATTGTTAGGCTTGGAAAGAAATGTAGACTTAACTAAATTATTTGAAATTTCTGAATATCTAATAGAAATATGACTTCTTGGGGCTGGTAAGATAGCTCAGTAGAATAAGCACTTGTCTGGCAAGTGCAAGGGCCAGAGTTCAATCCCCAGTTTCACCAAAAAAAGAAAAAAAATTAAAAAGAAAGAAATATGACTTCTTCTGAAACAACATACAAAGCTAAAGAAATAGAGAAGGTTAAGTGAGGAAGTATCAATTTGATATATACTATCATAGTAGATATCGTAGTATAAAGTAGGCATGGTCTAAAAATTGTAATACCATAAATACCAGTAAATATTAAGTGTAGATAAGCAAATTAATGGATGGTTGAAGTACCTCAAAATAAGTAACTAGTAGCAGAGTTTAAAAGGGCTCTTAATGAAGGGCAAACTGGTAGATGGGAAAGGTGGAAAAACAGCCTTTATTCCTTGCCTTTCAGTTGAATTTATTTTCAAGCGCATCTTGTTTTGAAAATGTAAAATAAAATATGAAAGACAATGACAAAAATACAAAATCATATTAGTATTCATAAATCAGAATAATCGTGGTTACAAAATATTATTTAGTTTGCCAGGAGTCAGTGATGGATCTCCTTAAATCATGAGGCACCATGTGGCCTCCGTCCACGTAGAACTACTGAAGTTATCCTTGAGTAGCTCAGAAAGCCAAAAGGTGATCATTTGGTTAAGTGTTTTTCTTTAAAAGTTTTGACAACCAGGACATTTCCAGTATGAAACTTTTTGCAGTTGTGTTACGAATATTGATATGCTGGAGGAATTTGCCTACTTGAGAACTCAGGAAGGTGGGAAGATCCATCTGGAATTACCGCCCAATCAAGGAATGCTGATCAAGCACCACATGGTCACTGGGGCATCACTCAATGTATGCAGGATGACTTCTGCCTGGCCGTGGGGTACCAGGTCTCCCGCTGTGGTGAGAAGCAGATGATAGTTCTGCTCAGGTTCGGCACTAAGAAGAAGTACTTGCTGCTTCAGACTCTGCCCTGATGAGACACCCCTGTGCCAGAGCTGGCCACTGTGTGGGGAGGGAGGATGCCCAGCAGTGATGTCACCATTCTCAAAAAGAACAGAACACCTGCTTTCCAGACCCTTGGTTGCCTAGAAGTACTTCATAAGAGCCCAAAGAAGTTGTTCCTATTTTTAAAATTCATGCTTTGTAATTTTTGTAAAGCAAGAGAATCAAACTTTTGTAAATAAAATTCATCCTAAAAATACTTCATTTATAAATATTTTATTTGTAAAGATAAATTAAAATGCTGAGATTATGTCTGCCTTTAATTGACCTAGAACCAAGGATTTGATTCTTGTTCTTATTTTTTTAATTAATTAATTAATTAATTAAGTTTTCTGTATTTTAGGGAAGGGTCTTCAGGTTGTTCATGGTCTCACTACTAGATCAGACTTGTAGTGATCCACCTGTTTACAGCTTCCCAAGAGCTGGGATTACAGGTACTGCCACAACACCCAGTCTCAATGGCCATCTCAGCATGCCCCAGGGGTGGGGCTGGCATGACAGGCTTGAGGATCAAACCCCCCGCCCCTGCACCTGCTTGCAGCTGCTTTAATCCCCTGAGCTATTTGGCTGGCCCTGACTCTTGTTCTTAAAAGCAACCAGAATCAATACAAATCACAAACTTTTACAATGAGATGAGGTTCATATTTAAGTATTTTTGTAAGGCAGATTACCCTTCCTTTCCTGCAGATATATTAAAAGCTATTGATATTAATTACATATAATCTTACACATATTTTGGTTAGCCAACTTTTATTTACAAAGCATTTAAAAAATGAGTGAGTGCAAAAGGTCCTTGACAGCATCAAGAAGTAGCTACTAAAAGCAAGGGAAGAGACATTTAAAAAAAAAAAAAATAGAACAGACAGAAAAGCTTTAAGGATGTTGGAGGCCACTTAGCTTGCTGACAAAGCTGTCCATACTTTGGAAAGCCCTAAAAGTTGATGGAGTTCAACATGGGTGTAATTAATCACAAATTACTCTGCACTAATGACTCTCAAATATGCTCTTCTTGCTGGGACTGTTCTTACTTACTCCAGACACATTTGTCACACGTCCGACAGAATGTCTGCCACTGGGTCTTCCACGGGTCATTGAAAGTCCTCCTCCTTTTCTCATTCAGTAGTGACAGCTACTCCTCTTGATCTTCTATCCCTGCACTTGGATGCCTTGGTGCTAGTCTATATGATCAGTGTCTATTTGATTGTATATACTTTCTTTCCGCTACTTGAATGATCGCTTTTTCTTTTGCACAGATTTCCAGCTGCAGAAAGTACCTGCAAATATCTACTCATTTGCAAGACCTGGTGGCTAAGACACCACTAGATTGCACTAAGACTTTCTCGACCTTTCTGGGTCTCCAGAAGCAGCTCATAGTGCTCTACTTAGACACACGTAATAACTGAAACATCACTGAGATTTTCATGTCCCTCTGCTGGACTGCAAGCCGTTGGAGGTGTATTCTGAATCTCAGTTGACATTGTCCCTTCAGTACTTAACAGTCCATCTATTATCTGTTAGATGAATGCTTATTAAAGAAATGAATGAATCATATGGCAAATATCAAATTTTTAGAAAAATTTATTTTAAGATATGATTGATAAATCGTCCATACTGGAATTGTAGGCATGCACCACCACACCCAACTAAACATTTAGTTGTATAACAGACATTTCTCAAAGGAGAAAATACAAATATTCAGTAAACAGAAGAAAGATCCTCATCTTTACAAGTTGTTGGAGAAATGAAATAAAATATACCCAAAATAGAGAATTCTAAAAATGAAGACGACTGGTATCTTCCAGTGCTAGGGAGCATGTATAAAACTGTAATTTTCATACATAAATGGTGAAACACTAAAATACTTTAATTTATTATTGTTATTATTATTTAGTCTTTTATTTATTTTGTACAGGGTCTTGATATGCAGACCAGACTCATACCAATCCTCCTGTCTCAGTCTCCCCAGATTTGGGATTGCAGGCATGTGCCACCATGCCAGGTTTTGGTGGCTGGCATAGTGCCCAGGGTTCTGGGGCCAGAATGGCATGCAGTACTAGGGATGGAACTCGGGTGCTTATGCTTGCCAGGCAGGCACTTAGACTGCTGAACTGTCTTCCAAGCCTAGGTGTCTACTTTTTGTATTCAACATTATTCTAGCATGTCTATGTCAAAGAAGTTAATTTATTTTAGTTACCTATGATGTTCTATTAGTATAATCCTGCCACAATTTATTTGTTATTGGTGAAAATGAATGATGTAGTGGATGTTGTTGTCTTCATCATCTTATGGTAATATGTTGGAGTCTTTCCAGGTTGGGTTGTTGGGAGCAGAACTGAGAATTACAGAACCTTGTTTTGAGATCAGTCATGTTCTTTTTCCTTATTCATTAGCTCTTTACTCTAAAGAGCTATTGGTTACCATCAATAAGTCTGATCTCAATTTGAATAATGGGAGCAAGTTAGAATACTTGAACTCCAGTTATCCCCTTTCCTGTCTTCTCTGTCCCATCTCATGGCTAGAAGATACTTTAGTTTCACCTTATTTTTGAATTCTCTCAATTGAAATCAGTCCTTACTCATGTTTACAGTCAATGTTTACTTAGATTTACCTGGCTGTTTTCAATTTCGTTTGTTCTCCTCCTCTTCTCACATCTTCCTTCTTCCTTCCACACTGTTTACTTATGCACTCCAAACTACATCTATTTGTGTTTTTAAAATGCTTACTTAATGTGTTTTTGTAGAATTCTGAAGCATGAGCTTACTTTTAATATTCAAGATGACAGTTCCTTTCTGTCCACAGTTGAATAATATCAATATTATCTTGTCATCCACCACTTATTTTTGTCATTAAGAAGACAACTATCAGAACAAGAATTCCCATGTTGATCGAGTTTTCATCTGTAGATGATTTATCACATTTTCTCAGTTAGCAATGTGCTATATTTTTTATATTATTTTTCCTAGGTATGAGTTTACTTATTTATTCTAATGAGGCTAAGCAGTTTTCCTTTAATCTGAGGAATTATGTATGTAAGTTCTGAACAATTATCAGCCATGTCCTTTAATAGTCTCATTTTTATAAGATTCTCTTCTTTTTTCTTCTTCCTTCTCTCTCTCTTACAGAAATGGGGATTGAACTCAGGCCCTTGCACTTTCCAGGGAAACGCTTATTCTCCCCAGCCCCTTCCTTGTCTCTTAACAATTAAATTTCATCTTCTTTTCATTGTGCCCTACAGCATAAATTTTCTTTGACTGATATTCTGGTTCACTAATTTTCTCTCCTACATTGTCTTATCTGGAGTCCAATGTAATCATAGGCTTCTAAATTCACATAATTCAATTTTTATTTATTGCTATTATATTTTGTTATTTAAGAAAATTTTTGATTGTTTTCCAAGATTGCTTGATTTTTTTCTTTAGAGGTGTTTTGATTTTTTAAAATGTATCTAATAATCTAGATAAAATTATTGTTGTTTTATCTTTATATACTAATATTTTAAAAGTCTCACTTGGAAGTTTCCTATTTCATTTGGCTCTTTAATATAGTGGATCATTTTCTTGTGCATCTTACAACCTTGGATATGAAGTCAGCTTTAACAGTGATTGTTTTTCATGAGAACCATATTATTTTTCACTGAAGGTGTTTCTCAGTGCATTCAACTCAGTCTGGAACTTCAATCGATTCCTTAGGTCAGAGTTAATTTTTGACATTAATTGTTCTTTTATTAGCTTCCTTAATATGCATTTAAGGGTCACTGATTCATGACTCAGACATTTAAAATGTATTCTCACCTTCTTATCAGTACCCCAGAGAGGTACAGGCAGGAAAATCATTGCACAGTAGGGTGAAAACCTTTTTGTTGGCCCAGCTTCTCCTTACATGCTCCTTGGTCAGGTTCTGGAGATCGTCTTCTTACAATGACACCAAAGACTCAAAACACTGAACTTTTAGAAACAGGCAATTTTATTTTTTTAATTAATTTCATTGAGAATGAAATAGCAATGAAACAATTTCAAAACAGCTTAGTAGGACTGTTACAATAATTAATATATTGCATATTGCTGTCTTCATAGTTATTCATAGTACAAGATGCAGACATGATATCTTGTCTAAACACTATTAGTATACATCATCCTTCTCATTGAACTAAGAGAAAGTAGCTGTATATCTAACCTAACTAATTTGTATATAAAGATATATATATATATATATATATATATATATATATATATATTCACTACAAAATGGTCCTTAATTATGTCTCCCTAATTTGTTTAGTTTTGTCAGAAGTGGGTATTTCATTGCCATTAAAATATTGTAGGTCTGCGAATTCAGCAAAATAATCCAATATAGTCCAATAGGCCATAATAGTAGTGGGTTATCCGTAGGACTGGCAATGTCAGAAGTTGTTGACTTGAGCCTTTTATAGGTCAGCATATTAATACAGCTTTACTTTTTTATACCTCATTTTTATACTTTACTGCTGGATGGTTAAGACCAAGACGAAGCAAGACCTATATAACAAGAAATGTAACTTTTGTATCTGATGAGGTCAGTCAAATTCCCTCAGGATTTACCTTGAAACCCTGTACAGCAGTTTGTATATCTATTGTCACTGTCAGCCTTCTGGATAAGTCGCAGCCATTACTTGACCATTTTGCTCTCTGTGAAAGCCAGAGAGATGTTTTCTCTCCATGTGACTCTCCTTAGGCACACTCTCTATCATCGATCACTTTCCTCTGTGGGCCCATAATCCCCTTGAACAGAAAATTTGGAGCACCACTGAGTTACAGGATGTTATAGTACAGGTTTATTAGGTCCTGAGTTCTCACCGACTTGAACAGCTAGGGCCAAAATGTTGGCTATCCTTGTAGCCATTCTTTTTCTTTAATTTTTTGCTTTACAAATTTAAGTTGTTACCCCTCCATAAAACAAGCTTAATGATATTATTACCACCAACAACATAGGCAGTTGAGCTTAACATCGCTATCTGTCTAAATATCAAATGCCTTAGACATGACATGGAACAGGTATTTTCCAACAATCGTTGATATGCTGAACTTTAAATCCCTATAGAATGTGAAAAAAATAGAAAATTAAAAACAAGTAAATAAACAATTATACATTTTTACACAGAAATTTAGAAATCTAATCATGTACAGCAATGCAGCAGGAAAGTCCTACAACATTTTTTTCTTGTCTCTTGTTTTACTTTTTCTTAAAAACAAATACTTACTTCAGAGAAAGTATAGCAGTAATTCATATAACATTAGAAGCAGTATGCATTTAGAAGACCAGAATGACAGGCATGCCAAGCATGGCAGTTGCTTAGTTCATAGGTATCAGCATCTATAGTTAGGGTGAGAATCCTATCAATTAAGTGCTAATTTCAAAAACCTGATGGAGATTCTCAGAATCAATGCCTTAGCCATTTTGTGTACATAAATGTATGGATTGTCCCCTACCATGTTGCCTAGCATTTCTCCCTGCCCTTTTTTTGTTATTAATCCTTACAAAATTATTGCTTTCCATTTAGTTGTGTTATACCTTTCCATTTTTATTTATTCTTTTGATTTCTTGCACTAAAGAGACTACATGATATTTACACATGTGGGTCTGGTTTATTTCCCATATGAGTATATCTTCAAGTGGCATCTACTTGCATATGAAGGCTTTGAGTTTATCATTCTTTATTGCTGAGTAATACTCCATTTCATAAAAATATCACATCTTTTTCATCCATTCCTCAGGTGACGGGCATCTTGGTTTTTTTTTTTATGATTTTGCTATCACAAATCATGCTGCTATAAACATAGGTACATATAGATCACTATGATATAATGTTTTCAGTTTCTCCAGAAGATTCCCAGTAGGGGGATAGCTGGATTGAATAGCATTTCCAGTCCTAGTTTTTAAGATATCTCCACACTGATTTCAATAATGATTGTAACAGTCTACATTCCCACCAGCAGTGGAGAAGGGTTCCTTTTTCTCCACAGCCCCTCCAACATTTGTTGTTAGTTGATTTGTTTATGATAGCCATTCTTTCTGCCGTGGGATGGTATCTCAGTGTTGTTTTAGTTTGCAATTCACAAATGGCTACTGATATAGAGCATTTGTTCATATATTTATTCTCTTTTTTAATTTCATCCTCTGAGAAGTGTGTATTCATCTTGTTAGGGTCGAGTTATCGTGAAGGAAGACCCCAAGAGTCAGTCTCTCATGTAAATCACAAAGGGAAAGCTTTATTATCTACGTATACGCAGGGCTGTCCGAACACACAGGTTTAGAAGCCCTGATGAACAACCGGGCTTAGATTATAAAGGCAAAAACTGCAAAATGGGGAGGGAGCAAGCGAGATTACAGAAGCAGATCGCACTGGTTAGTTTAGGCTGACCTTTAAAATAATTGGTGGGTTTAAGAATATATGGCTTTTTAGTGAAACTAAGAGGGGCAGGCAAATGGGCAACTATTAGTTAACTCTGTGGTTTTGACTGTTTTCAAGACTGGCTGGGTCACAATGGCCTGTCTTAGGAGAGTGTTCCCAGGCTAGAGATTAAATGTTTTTCTAAGCTAGGCCTGAGGTCTTTATGACCCCAGCTGAGGTTTGTGTGTCCTCTTTGTTTTGTGAATATAGATGATTTAAGCTCTATGGCCATAAGCAGACATAACATTAGGCAGTATCTATACAAGCTGACATGGTTTGTTGATGTACTAAGGCGGCGCATACAAAACAGGATGGCAGCGTAATCTCATGTATGCTTTTAGAAATTATTTGGGCTTTACATTCCCCCCTTTTGGTGTTGGAGATCTCTAATCTTAGAGATTTGAGTTGTTGGTAGTTAAGGCCTCATACTGTTGGCAAATAATCATGAGTTTGACATTGTCTATTTGATCACGAACAAAACCTATAATCTTATTAATCACGCAGGGTCCTATGGTCACTGTGAGAAGCAAGAGTATTAGCGGTCCTGCCACAGCAGTTAACAAGGTAGTCAACCATGGGGAATGGTTAAACCAAGATTTAAAAATACCTTGTTGAGCTTGGTGTTCTTTAGATCTTTGTTCTAACCTCTCCCTAAGTTTAGTCATGGAATCTCTAACAACACCAGAGTGATCTGCATAAAAGCAACATTGTTTTTTTAAAGCAGCACACAATCCTCCTTTTTTAAGGAAAAGTAAATCGAGTCCTCGTTTGTTTTGTAGGACAACTTCAGAGAGGGAAGTTAGGGAGTTTTGAAGAGCCATAACAGATGTTTTTATGGCCTTCAAATCTTCATCTATTGCAGTTTGTAACTGACTCATTTTTTGGTTACTATGTATAATGGCTGTAGTCCCTGTGTCTGTACCAGCGGCAGCAGTTATTTCCATAATGATGGCTAAGGTAATAGTGACTGGTTTTCTTTTGTATCTAACCTGGCCTAATAGCCTATCTTCTAATTTTATCCCCGAATGATAAAAAATCTGGGGAAATATAGACACCAACACACAAAAGTTAGCAGAGTTATTAAAGACCTTAGTAGACACGCAGGGGGTAATCCCAGTGTCACATGTCTATTTTAAACCCATAGGAGGTTGAAGAAATTTGTCTTTATCCTGTATCTGATAGACAATGGCACATAGAGGTTTTACTCGAAGGGGGGGGGGGTTCTAATGCAGGTTTTTTGTCCTGTGACCTCAGATAAGGTGAGTTTATGGTTGGTATCCCAATTATAAGATGCACCGGAAACAAGGGTGGTATAAGATCTATTTATAGCTGTTTTTTTATAATATGGTGGTGAAGCAGACAGGCAGAGCCAATAGGACTGGGTAAGCTTAGCTTGAGTATGATTGAGAATAAAGTAAGCTCCTAATATGAGGTTATATAATCAGTCATCAGAGGCTATGAGGGAGGAGGAAGTGGTGGGAACTGGAGGATGAGAATTAATGGACTTTAAGGGAGGGGTAGGCTCTGATTGTGGAGGAAGTCTTTTTTTTAACTAAAGCGGAGTTCGGACCTACTCCGGTAGCTTTTTGTGGAGTCTGGGGTTTTGTATAAGAATTAGATCCCAGGTTGTAAGTTATACAGTTTGACTCCCCAAGTCCGTCCGGTAGACCATCTTGGGTCTGTGTGGCCCAAGGCCTTGATGATAACCTGGCAATAGGACTTATCTGACTCAGGGCATCCGGTTGGAGTCCATTTTACTTCTAAGTTGGGATCAGGAGTAGTCACGGACCACTTGGTTGTTATAGTTTTATATCCCCAAGTGGCACAACAGTATTGACCAGGGCTATTACAATATGGCTTGTCTGGGTTGGAAGCAGGACACATATAAATATGGTGTCCTCTACAATTGGAGCGTGTCAATGAGGGCATTAAGTCACAGGGGGATATCTGGAAGGAAGGTTCTCTTGCTCCTTCCCATGCCTGTAACAATATTTTTTCTTCCCACCTAGATAGAGTCCATCTCCAGGGTTGGTGGAGGTTGGAATTATCCCCCCTAATTGGGCTCAGGGCTAGCAACCCTACAAACCCAAACCTTAAGAGGGTTGTCAGTTTTTTCCACAATCCATTTATGTTTAAACGGTTGAGGTGCAGGTTTGAGATGGGATGCGTGGATCCAAGAGGTGATGTCGTCAATCTTGACTGTTGTGGGTGTAGTTAACAGTACCTGATAGGGTCCTTTCCAGCGGGGCTGTAGGGTCTCAGTCTGATGTTGGCAGACAAACACGTAGTTTTTTACGTGGAAGTGGTGAGGTGTGGGTCTGTTGCTGGATCTGATCAAGAATCAAGAGTCTGTCAGCCAAGGGGGTTTGGGGTATTTTTAAATCTTTAGGCCATGGACTGAGATTTTGTATGGGGGAGGAGTACCATATAAAATCTCAAAGGGAGTTAGGTTAGGTGGTTTAGAAGTTAGATTAAACCAATGGAATATCTTGTTTAATTTCATCTGTGACTCATTGGTTGCTGAGGGGAGTGTTGCTTAATTTCCATGTATTTATGGTGTTTCTGTGGTTTATTTGTCATTAATTTCCATTTTCTTTGTACTGTGGTCAGATAATATGGATGAGATAATTTCTGTTTTCTTGTATATACTTATGCATGACTTATGGACTAGTATATGGTCTATTTCAGAAAATGACCCATGTGCATCTGAAAAAGTATATGTTTTCAGCTGTGGTTGGGTGGAACAATCTGTACATGTCCACTAAGTCTATTTTTTCCAAGCTCTGGTTCAATTCTGCTACTTCTTTGCTAATTTTTAATCTTTTGATCTATTTTTTGGGAATAAGGATTTGTTAAGGTCTCCTGTTAAGATTGTTGTCTTGGATATTAGATTTTTCATGTCAATTAAAATTTGTCTTATATTTGGGTGATCCTGTGTTTGGTGTGTTACCTCTTCCTCTTGAATTTTTATGTGTGTTACCTCTTCCTCTTGAATTTTTCCCCTATCCAGTATGTAGTGGCCTTCTTTATGTCATTAGATCCTTCTTGGTTGGAAGTTGAGAATTTCTGCAAACAGGATTTCTACTCTTGTATTTTCTGAGGTGTTGGGGTGCATAGTATTATTTTCCATCCTTTGACTTTCAGCCTATGCCTTTCTTTATGAGTTATGTATGTTTCTTGCATAAAGCATATTGTTGGATTTTGTTTCTTAATCCACTGTGCCAGTCTATTTCTTTTAATTTGTGAATTGAGTCCATTTACATTGATGGTTATAATTAAGGCATATTGGCTTACAATTGACATGTTATTTATCTGCTGTTGTTTACTCCTAGTTCTCCTGTGTTTAATTGTTTGCCCTATTTGCTGGGTTCTTTCCATTCTATTCATGGAGCTGTGGTCATTTTGGTTCCTGTCTAGAATATGTTAGTAGTTTATATAGTGTTGGCTTGTTATCATGAAATTCTTTAGTCATTCTTCATCATGGAAGTGTTTCACTTCTCCGTCAAACTTGAAGTAGAGTTTTGCAGGGTATAGTAGTTTGGTCTGGAATTTGTTTTCATAGAGGACTTGAAGTCCTCTGCTCCATGCTCTTCTTGACTTCATGGTTTGTGAGGAAAAGTCTGCCATTATTTTGATGGGTTTTCCTTAAAATGTGATCTGTTTCTTTTCTCTAGTGGCTTTTAGTATATTGTTCTTGTGCTGAATTTCTGGAATCTTGACTATTATATATCTGGGTGTGTTTTTAGTTGGGTTGATGTTATTTGGAATTCTGTATGCTTCAGCTACTGAATGTCAGAGTGCTTCCCCATATTTGGGAAGTTTTCTATTAATTCTGCCCATATTCTTTTTATATCATTTGTATTGACTCCTTCTTTGTCATTGTTGCCTATTATTCTCATGCATTCATTTTTGCATCATCTTACCCATATTGAATTATTTTTTCCTGCATCCAATTGTTCTTAATAGATCTTTTCTTACCTTTTCACTAGCTGCTATGGTGTCTACAAGATCTAAAACTCTATCTTCCCTTTCATTCAGTTTTTCTAGCTTGTGATTAAGATTTTTTATGTACCTTTACATCTCTTTGACTCTGTTTCATGCAATTTATTTCTTTCCTATGTTGTTCATTGAAAGATTCCATTGGTTTGTATTCTCCTCTATTTTTTTTATTGGTGTCTTCTTTAGAGGCAGTTATCCTTTCATTAGAATTATCATTCCTTTTTTTACTTCAGAAATTCTTTCTATTTTGCGGTTTATGGAATTTTTATTGAAGCAAGAATTTGGGCTAGGGAGATGGCTCAGTGGAATAAGCATTTCCCTGGCAAATGCAAGGGCCTGAGTTCAATTCCTGGTTCCGCAAAAAAAAAAAAAAAAAATCAAGAATTTCATAATTGAAATTATGTTTCAATGCGCAGTCATCAGTTTTGAAAATTCTTTTCCCAGGGTCTATAAAACATTAATTTGTTTTTATATTTTACATTTTTTTTTGTTTTTAAATCAAGTAATCTAGGACTAGCATTGTTTGCTAGACCTGGCATTTGCTCAGTACATAAGGTTCAAAGTTTCCTTTCCTTTTTAAATTTATTTTATATTTTGCAATTTTTTTAATAGTTATTTAAAGTTTTTCAATATTTAGATATTTTTCTTCGGCAAAGCACGAGTTTCTTTTCGTCATCCCTGATCAATTTTAGACAGTTAGAACTCCAGTGGCACTGTTCACTGCTTTCTGGGCAGCCTCTTTAGCTTGGTAGGCTTGTAGAACAGCCATGGCTTCATCAGTCTTAGAATGGAGAGATTCTGAAGACTCAAGCATGTGAAGAAGTTCTGAATTATCAATCTCCAACAACGTACCAGTGATTTTACCAGCAAAAGTGGGGTGCATGGCTTGAATAAGCAGAAATAGCCATTCACCCAACATTTTCCTTTGCTCTTGAGGAGGGCCAGATGCCAACGTGGAAGCAGTCAAAGGCTCTTGACCTTGTGCATGAATGGCAGGCTGCTGCATAGTAACCTGTGGCTGTGCATTGAGATGCTGCTGAGGATTGCGGACTCCCACGGCATACTTATACTGGGGCACGGTGCGGACAGCAGGAGTGGCTGCAGCGGCAGCAGCTGCAGGATGTGGACCCATTGTCTGTGTTGATGTGTTTATCACATGCTGCTGACATAACTCATGGAACCTGTGAGGAAGCTGGTCTCATAGTGCTAAACAGCAGTCGAGATGCAGCTGGGCAGATAGCACCGGGCATGTTCTGGAATGGATGAGGTCAGGCACTCTGACCAGTCCAGCAAGGACTTGGTCTTAGTTGAGCAATTTGGCTAGGAGGGTAGTATGCAGCATGGTTCTGAGTCTGGGGGATAGCTGCCATGAAGTAACCCAGTGGAGGTGCTGATAGGGGGTTGATTATAGGGTTAGGCACAGCTCGGACTCTCACTGTACTGTGCAGGTACTGGTTAGTGAGGTGAGCCTGGCACTCTTCTTTGTGCTAGTGGCTCAGTGGCCAGAATTCTACTGTTCATTTCTGTAACTGCTTTAGTGGCTTCTTCTGGGGAGGAGAAACATACAGAACCAAATCCTTTGCTTTGACCACCCTGCAACATAACCTTTGCACTAGTGATTGTACCAAATAGAGAAAATTTCCAGAGACATTCATCATCAATACCATCATCAAGATTTTTCATACAAAAGTTAATACCCTGTTATCTGGAGATCCTATTTGTTTCATCTGTTCAAATTTACTCTTAAGTTCTGTCTGGCATTCCACTTTTTTTCTGAGCTCGACCAAAGTAAATTTGTTTTCCATCGAGCTCCTTTTCATTCATCTCATCCACAGCTTTCTGTGCATCTTCATGCCTTTCAAAGTTCACAAATCCAAATCCTTTGGATTTTCCACTTTCATCACTCCAGGCAGGTCCAAACTTGCCAAAGATATACTTAAGGTGCTCATCATCCATGTTTTCTCCAAAATTCTTGATGTAAACTTTGGTGAATTCTTTTGCCCTAGCTCCAAGTTCTGCTTCTCATTTTTTACGAGACTTAAATTGTCCAACAAATACTTTGCGATCATTTAGAAGCACCCCATTCACTTTTTCAATAGCTCTTTCAGTGGCTTCCTGGTTCTCAAAATGTGCAAATCCATAGCCCTTAGAACCATTTTCATCACAAACCACCTTGCATGAAAGTATGTTGCCAAAAGCAGAAAATGTATCATGCAGTGCTTTATTATCAGTGGATTTTTCCAAATTTTTCTTGAATAAGTTGCCTACTCCACTTTTGTGAAGTGTTGGATCATGCTGAGGCCACATGATGCGAGCTGGCTTGCCCTTTACAACATCAAAATTCATGGTGTCCAAAGCACCATTAGTGTCCGCTGGCTACGGTGGGTGATCACGTCCCTGCAGACCCGGATGGAGAGGCTAGGGCTGCCGGGCTGAACTCATAGAGCATCAACTCGGTCACATCAGGCCCACAGAGAGCAAGGCCGTGGTGTACCTGGGAATGCTGGGGTTCATGTGGGCATGACTGCCCGCAGGACAGGCTGCGACCTTTCCTAGAGCAGGAGAGTGGGTGCAGGAGCCGGAGACAGGGATGGAGCCGAAGCTTACGGGAGGCAAGCACAGAGGGACAAAAATCAACGGGAACCAAAAACTACTCAATGGCCAAAGAAAGTGGTCGATCTGGTACTGCGGGCCGCTGTTGGGAGGGGAGGAGAGGCTGGAGGTGTCGGTCTGATTGGCGGGAAGGCCTTGGTCTTTGGGTTCCTTCTTGGAGCTTCTGCAGGGCTGCGGGTGGGCGGGTCGGTCTTGGCTGCTTCTCCAGGTTATTTTATAAGAGGAAGAAAAAAAGAGTCTCTGGCTGGGGAAAAAGCAGGGGTTTTTTGTAAATTTTTCAGGTTTTTTTTTTTTTTTTTTTTTTTAAAGATTCTTTTAGATTTCTTTTTGGATTTTTAAATAATAAATGTGTGTTCGCACCCTGGAGCACATATTTCACACTCTCAGCACTAACCACCGGGGAGAAGGGGCAGAAATTATTTCTGATCTGATTTTCTCTATACATTTCTGCACTTGTTTCTCTACTTTGGATGCTATTATTTCAGAGATTTCAGATCTGTGATTCCCAGATTCTTCTATGCTAGTGTCTCCTGCATTTGTTCTGTGTGGGCTCAGAGTCTGAGATTGCATTTTGCTCCTTCTCTTTATCATTTTGTATAGCACTGTCCTCTCACCCTTGGTGTAGAGGTCTGGTACACTTATAATCTTAGCACCTACTGAAATTCTTTAGTCCCTCTCTCAATCAAGAGAGAAAGACTGATGATGCTCTCATAGATCTGGGTCTAGAGAAGTGTCTCAGCTTACTGGATCCAGATCTACAAATTTTGAACTCATCCCAGTGTGCCTGGCTTGGTTCTGGCTGCTGTGCTCAGCTTCTTTCTGCTATAGCTATGAAAGTGAACCTGCTGTGCCCTTTGGCAAGATGTTCTACTCCTGGATTAGCTGGGTGGTTCTTTCCCCTAGCATCTCAGCAGGGACTTCAGCTGCAGAGTTTCACATCAGGCCTATATACTGGGCCTGGTCTGGGTCTGGAGGGATCCTGAGAGAGAGCACAGTGGAAGGTCTCACTAACACACCGAGCCTGGGCTGGGTGGGAGGGACCCCGAGAACTTGGCTGGAGGTCTCACATGCTGAGCCTGGGCTGGGTCTGTGGGTATCCCATGGGTGCAGTGGAGCAGAAGCTCTTCCACCCACATGCTGGGCCTGGGCTGGCTCTCAATTTTTGAAACTTTGTCATAGGGTATTCACTAACTTTCCATTATCCACAGTGACTTCGCTAATCCTGAAGTTAAGGGGAAGATGCATCCCTGGAGGTCAACAGTGGAGATAAGAAGGAGTGAATACTTCTGAATAATATTATAACCCTATCTATCCTAACTGAACACAGTATTGTTCTCTGGATTGCAATCTCAGAAATTAAGATTTTCTTTAAATCCAGAGGCTGTGCAGCTTAAATTTTCTTCAAGTTTCTTCAACTGGAACATAAGAGTGAAACTAGGACAAGGCCTCTCATGGAGATGTTATCAGGAGTAAAGGAACTGTATGTGCAGCACCCAAAACAAAATGTGCAATACAGTAATCATTAAAGATTATTCTACCTGCCCTCAATCTTCTTTGATCTCTGGGCAACATCATTGCCTGGTCAAGTGCTGGGTGGATGTTGATCCATGTGCCTGATAAGGTCAATTTCTGTACCTCTGGTTCATCTGGGCTGGGTGTCCTCCCTCTGAGAGCTAACCCACAGTTGGACTTCCTTGGGGCTGAACACTTGAAGTGTTGCTGTGAGTTACTTTGCTCCTACCTTAGACCATATGTCCTGTAGTCACCAAAATGTGGAATCATTTTTCCTCATGGCTATGACAGCATCTGGCCACACAGACTCTGGACTAGAACTCTACAGATTGTCATCAGTTGTTGCTTCCCCCTGAAAGTTAAAGTGGGGCCAAGTCACATTCCCTCTCTTTGTTGCTTTACTCTGTCAGCCAAGTTATGAGTGTACCTTCCCGAGCTTCTGTTTCCTGTACCTAAATTCCTTCCTTCTCTAGAACTTTCTGTGTGCCAGAAAGGCAAGATGAGAGCATGTGTGTCTCACAGACATGCTTCTACTTCCATCCCCTTCTCCTTCCAGCAATCACTTGACAAGAAGGTGTAGATTTCAAATTCCCTCTTCTGTAGCAGTCCCTCTCTTTAGGTGGCATTCTCTTCTTCCTTTCTCTGAGGCATCAATAACGAATAATTGCCAAGAAAATTTATGTGAAGAGAAATCTAGAACATATCCTTTAATATTTTCAAGCTACTGTTTTAGTTATATTTTATTTTAATAAGCAAGTTCCACATCATTTCCACTGAGAGAAGTAAGTAGCACATTGGGAACATAAAATCCATTTCTAAATATTTAAAGAACTATCATGTTAAATAGAGATTAATCATTTTAGATGGGTCTTGAATGGCTAAAATGGGGCCAAATGGCAGAGTTGACTGTGAAGTAAGTTGTAATAAAAAAGTTCAAAGCTGGCATTTGTGTATGGAGTTTATTTATTTGCGAAAGATGTATCCTAAAAATATTTGATTCAAAGGAGTATTTCAATATATGTCATTGTGTTTTCTGTTTTTACATAGGTGATTAAGTCATGTAGTAGAAATGCTGCTGGTAAAAAGACAAAGTTGAGTTAAGGCTCTGCCCCCTTGAAGACTGAAATTCCTTCCTTCTTTCCTTCTCCTCCCATTCCTACCTCATCTTCTGACTATTCTCACTAAGCCATTACATTCTTCACAGACTTCATAGGCTTTGAAACTATGTGAGTTCTCTGGACCCATACGTTCCATCCACCTATGTGGATTCAACTAATCCCTGATTGAAAATATTGCCATAAAACTGACTGCATTGAACATTCACAGACTTATTTGCTTGTCATTTTCTCCAAAACAATACTGTGCTTCTTACTTTGTATTACATATATCACTTATATTTTAACTAGATATTATAAGTAGAGGTAATTCAACAAATACAGGAAGATGTGTATAACTTATATACAAATATTACAATACTTTACATTCAGGTCTTGAGTATCTGCAGGTTTTGGTGTCCTGGAGGGGTTCTGGAATCAATTACCAATGGATTAAAAGGTATGATTATTTTAAGTGACATAAGTAACAATTGCAGGCACAGACACATATCAGAATGTGGCAAGCTAGGATGACCACTTTTCACTCTCAGCCTATGTGAGGGGGCTGCTGAGGCTTGCTGAGTACTCAGTCAAGATGCAGATGCAATTTGACCTGCAGGTGGTTTCCATGGGCTAGTGTATTAAAAGACCAAGTGTTCATATATATGTACAAATTAGGTGTCATTTTTTCTACCCATGTCAGCCTGAGTTGGAGAGATTGTCTTTTTTCCCCACTACTCATAATTTAAAGTGTCCCCTTCTAACAAAAGCTACACCTTTTCGTACATAGGTCTTGCTCTATCTTGGTCTTAACCATCCAGCAGAAAAGTATAAAAATGAGGTATATAGTGCAGGACCATAATAATAAGTTGAGTTGTAAATGGCTACAGTCAACAAATTCTTCAGATAATTCACTATTATTGTGGAATGCTGGACTGTGTTGGATTGTGTCGGGGAGCTCAGGCACCTAAATTGGTTGAATGACAATGGAGTGCCCATCTTTGACAGGTCTAGACAAAAAAAGGGGTATACAAAGGAAGAATCATGATATGTGTGTATAAACAGTAAGTTAGGATAAATATGCAGTGCTGCATAATTCTATGAGAAGAAAGACTTGCACTAATAGTGGTTGGACAAGATATCATGTCGGCTTCTAGTACTATGGGCAACCACTAGGAAAATAACAAGGTAGAAACTATTAATTACTGAATCTGTGATATAATTCAGATATAAAAAATAAGATAAGTAAACAGCTACACTCTCTTAATTCACTGATTAGAGACATCTGCTATAATAATGTCTGTAAGTATAATATCATGTATGCACCTTGTATGATACCAAAACATTATGAAAACAGTTTGCAATGTATTAATTTATCAAATCTGTCCTGTTAATTTGTCTTGAAACTGTCTCATTGCTATTTGTTCTTCAATAAAATAAATAAAAAAATAAAGTTTCCCTTGTAGACTACTCTGGGTATTTAATAAGACTGTATCCAGTATAACAGTATAAGAAGAGGTCAGATTGTGAGTTTTAAAATGTGAGTTTTAGCTCCTGAAGCTTCTGTATGGATTTAACTCCTGCAGCTTCTCCTGGGCCGATGTCTGTTTTATCCACGGAAAGTTTTTAGAGTGATATTTGCCTTTCTCCCTTTTTTGACTCGTTAGAATCCCAGAAATTAATTGATCTCTTCTATTTGTTTTAACTGGACCACCACTGAACATAGTCACAAGGTACATGTGATGTTTTGGTACCTGCATACAATGTATGATGGTAAAATTATATTCTGAGTGTATTCCTCCCCTCATGCACTCATCATTTTTTTTTTGCAGTGAGAGTAGTCTCCTCTTCTGGCTGTCATGGCATTGTAGACACCCTTAGCACCGTCAACCTGCTTGTGCGATGCAACATCAGAACTTATTCCTTCTATTTAATTACAGCTTTGTGCCTGTAGACTGATCTCTTCCTATCCGTCCCCTCATATTTCCCTTCCTAACTTCTTGCAACTGCTCTTCTCCAATTAGTTTGGATTTTTCTTTCATATTTCTCTTAGTTAATTGCTCCACATAGGACATCCAGCACTCTCTGTGAAAGAATGGTTCCATATCTTACTGCAATTATTTTTCCGTGTTCTGGCTGTGTGGGTTTGTCAGAAATGGCCTTTATTCAGTGGTAGTACATTCCTTTTATACCTAGTTGCTGATGGTTTTTATTACAAAAGTCTATTCTATTCAATTGTATTAAATACTTTTCTGCATCTGTAGAAATGAGAGTAGAAGAGAAATAAAGGGCTCAAAGTATAAAAATAAAGACAAGCCAGTAGGCCAGAAATGTATATAATAGATTATCTCTTGCTTACCAGTATTTATGTTTCTATTTTGACATATATAGAAATATATATTTCCTTTTGTTCTATACATGTGATGGGTGAAAAGTATAAATGGAAGATAGAATACTTCATTATTTAATTCATAGATCATACAAAATGAGACATTATTAACATATGTTCATTCTCTCATGCATTTATCATTTTTTTTTTTTTTTTTGTAGTGAGGTTGTCTCCTCTTCTGGCTATCATGACATTTTGATCTCTTCCTATCTTTCCCTTCCCACTATTCATAATTTTAAATTTCCCCTTCTAGACTACTCCTGGTATTTAATAACATTGTATCCAGTATAATTAATATATAATGCATTATTAATTAATATATTATATATTAATATATAACCACAATGTATTATTTATTAAACAGTATAATTAATAGATTAATATATATTAATTTACTACACAGCCATTGCATAAATTATATTAATCACAAATTACTGTGCTTTGGTACAAACCTCACTTTCTGTTTGGGCTCTTTATACTGTGTACTCATAGGTTTTCAAAAAAGTAGCTGAACTCCATATTTATGCAAATCTCCTCGATTCTTACCTAAAGTTCCTTCTCTGTCCCCACAGTCCATTCAAGACATCACATAACTTTTCAAGATTATGTCTTCTTAGGTTTCACTAGGCTATGACAATTTGCGAAGATGTATTTGTTCATAACTTTGAAGGTTTGAAGAGTGCTGGTCAAGTAGTTTGTAGAATGCATTTCAGCTGAAGTTTTTGTGATTTTTCTATGTGGCTAGACTTGGCTCAAGGGTTCTGGTGAAGAAAATGTCTGAGGTAGAGTTCTACTCTCATCTGCCATACTGTCAGCATGACTACCACTGTTCATAATAATCTTAATCACCTGGTTGAGGTAGAACTTTCAAGTTTCCTAACTATAAAGACACTTTGCTATTACCTTTCCCCATATTGTGTAGTTTAGCTATAACCAGATGTTACCTGATTCATTTTTTGCTCCAATGGTTTCCTTTTTGGCCACTGGGGAATCTTTCATTGGGATCCCGTTCTTGTCAGATCCCATTCTGGTCCTTCATCACTATCAATGCCAAATGTCTATTGCTCATAGCAAGAACAATAAGTATTAGTCTGTTGTTCTCAATGCCATTTGGATAGTTCAAAAAATTTAATTATCAAATCTCCATCTTGATACCCAGAAGGGGAATAGCTGGGTTGAATGGAATTTCCAGTCCTAGCTTTTTGAGGACTCTATACTGAATTCCATACTGGCATTTTCCCAAAAGGACTGAAAACATCATACCATAATGACATATATGCATCCATGTTTACAGCAGCACAATTTGTCATAGCCAAATCTTTAAATAAGCAAAATGCCCATCATCTGTGGAATATATGAAAAAGATTTTATCTTTTTTATATAATAGAGTAACACTCAGCTATAAAGAAGACAAACTTGAGTTCTTTATATGTAAGTGGATGCAACTAGAGGCTCTACTCATAAGTGTCACATGTAAATATATTGTCTCCCTAGTGTAAGAACCTGAAAGAATAAATAAAACCCGAAGGCTATAATAGACATAATAAAATGGAAAGAAACTGAACATAAATATTAAACATAAGGAGGGAGAGGAGAAAAGATAGGAAAAAAGGAAGGGGGAAAATCATGCAAGTATATATACAGCAAGGCTTAGATGACTGTACTAATTTTCATCAGTGTTTTTTTTAAGAAACAATATTCAGAATTTTCACTTTGACTGACTCTCTGTACTGATATCTGTGATCTAAGTACCTACACTGAGGATAGCAATGTATAATACAAAAACCTTGGTTGAATACCTCTCATCTTGGTCTTTGAAATGTGTACCATTTCTAATGTTTTATCAATTATTATTATAATACTCTTTTTAAAAGAAATTTTTAAAAAAGTAAAAAAGACAAGAAAAAAATTAAGGCTTATTAAAAGCAAGCATTGATAATCAATTGTTTTCTGTTTTCTTTTTTTCAATGTATTTTAGTGTGGGGTCTACAGGATCTCACTACACAGATTGGACTGATAGCGATCCTTTAGTTTTCAACCTCCCAAGTGCTGGGATTACAGGTGTGGGCTACCACACCCAGTCTCAATCACTGTCTCAGCATGCCCCAAAGGCAGGGCTGGGACAGCATGCTGGGGATCTAAGCCCTGTCCACTGAACTATCTGACCAGCTCAATAATCAATTATTTGTCCTATCTCAAATAGCTATATCTGCTAATCTGAGCAAGAGATTTTACAATAAAAATAGGTACTATCACAACCATTGTTAATTTACTATTCTTGTTTTGAAAACTTGTAACATATTGATTATTGTTACCCTGTTTCTGTCTTTGTTTCTGCCATTTGTTTTGGCTTTTGTTTTTACTCTTCAAAATAAAATAAAATAGAATAGAAAGTATTCATCTTGCATATACATGGATTTTATTAAATTTTACAAACAGAAGGGGCCTACAGTGTAGACACTCAGTGATTGCCTCTTGTTTGACAACCGTTGTGCTAAGTATGAGATAAGTAAAAGTGAAAAGGACCCAGTCTAAGGTTTGAAGGTGTGACAGACCAGACACACAAAAAGCTGGACCAGAATTTGAGAGAGGCACACAGAATTTGATAGGCATTCAAATATTTATATAAGTAAATGAGAAGGGGATAGTGTTTTCTGATAGAGAAGAGAGAAGGCTTCACAAAGCTGATATTTCATCTGTCTCTGAATATAAGCAGAAATTCAATAACAGAGAGAAGGAGGGCTGTAGGCTGAGGGGAGAGCACACACTGGGCACAGAGGCATGAAAGAGAATGCTCTTCTTACTGTTCAATATCCTATTACATAATTCTAATGATACCCTATTACCACAAGTGACATTAATTCTTGGTAAACCATAAGCATAAATGATTAATGGAGATTTGTGCTTTGGAAATACAGTGACATTAATAATATCTGCGCTACCTCCAGGGTGGGACAAATAGTGCACAAGTTGGGTACTAATAGCATCCTCAGAGAATTAACATCTTAAAACAACACATGCTGAGACTGCACCATAAGAAGGAATGGAATAATTAGGTTTTGTGATCTCTTGGGGCTAATGAAACAAATCATTTCATTTTTCATTTGAGCTTAGTGGCTTAAACATACCTGTAAAATGTCATATTATTTATCATAGTCTTTCTGAGTGTTTGACCCTAAACACTGCATCATTTCCTCTAAGGTTATATGAAATATGGATGCTGTTGCTTTTTAAATGTTAAAGTAGCTGTCTCTAAAAAGAAAATAAATTAAGTTTGGCTATATCATGATTAAAAATTACTTTTTTCTTTTTATGAAATTATAAAATATTACTTTTTCTTCTTATCTCTCTGAAATGATGCTATGCACACATATACTTTTTCTTCATGGATGTTATAACCACAGATAATTTTCCTATCATATCACCTAAGTCCCTATCTGCACTGGAGCCATATACTGTAAGTACTGAGAAGAGGTTTATTTACAAGACCAATTGTAATAAAAAGTTATTTTGATAATACTGTCACATAAATTTTATCTTCATCTCAAAGTATTGGGTTTAAGACCAGAATATGTAATAGCTAAGACTTGAAGTTTTTAAATAATGACAGTGTTAATATGGATATATAGTATGTTAAATTGAAATAAAGAAAACTCTAAGGCATAAAGTGAAAGAATTTAAAACAGAAAGTTGCTTTTGTGGACAAGATGTCAAAAAAGAAAAGTACAAGAACAAAGGGACTTGAAATATTGCATATATCTATACACATTATAAACAACCCTCCAGAACTTTCTAGATAACCTTTTGAGGGATCTAAAATTTGTTTTACTGGTATCGGGTGTTGGTTATGGTTGGAAGGGTTTGCTGTTCCAGCTGAGCTCAATGGGGCAGCCTCAGCTACTTCTGTCTTTGGTAAGCAACACCCTTGGAGCTGCCACACTGGAGCCCATGGGATCCTTTTACTATCATCCTGCTTCAGTGCAATTCACTTCTGCTACAACTTTTTTCAAAAAATAAAATATCACCAAGCTATTTAAATTGCTTGCTCTAAACAATGGAGAGATGGAAATGTATGTTCTCTTTCCAACATGGAGCAGCCTAGTGACTGGTACAGAAATATGACAGTGCCTCAAGTTGGAACAAACTCTATGCCATTATTTGTATACCCACCTTATCCTCCGCGGATAAAGCTGAGGTGGGGATTCATCTGAAATCACTCTCTTGCTTGCTGATTTGGTTTGGACTTATTGACATACAGATCAGAGTTACATCATGTTAGACAGATCTTCTAGAAGATGAAAACACTATGAGTGAATCTTTGGCAAGTCACAAAAGGAATGACATAATACACACCTCAAGGTTCTGCAGCAGGATCATTTCATGTATATCAGGAAACTGTAAAACTGCACTCAGAAGGTCTGTGCCATGGGACACCCTGTCATTGTGAAGACAAGATTGATTGTTAGTATGTGGGTGCTGCAGACTCAGTGATACTTCAGCCTGGAGGGGCTCTGTTACAATCCGCTGCATAATAAAAATGATGTATCAAGGTTCAGGCCCCAGGAGTCCCCAGACTTTCGTGCTTCCAGTCACATTTGCAGCCTGCCCTCTCCATTGGGTCACATCTGTAGCTTCATGGGGAAATCCTGTGGCCAGGTATTAGAAGAGAACAACAAAGAAAAACAAAATGAAAGCCCATGATCTTGATTCATGGTTTGGTACACTGATACAAAGTGAGAACAGACTGCTGCCACAAATGTAATCCTATTTAGGGAAGCTTCTGAAGTACACAGTGAATGGAAATCTTCCTAATAACTATTTCATTACATATTTTCTGCTAAGGAGAAAAATGGTCAGAGCTAAGGATTTACTTGTACTTATGGATGGTCATAAATGGATAGCTTGGCTTTCTTGACCAGAGGTCCAGAAGAAACTAAGATAGAAAGGTTGAGTGCAAAGAGGCCTATGGGAGAGACATAATGACAGATCAACAGAGTGGGCACAAAGGGTAAGGATCTTTGTATCATATGCTAGCATTTACCCTACAGTATCTGCTACAAAAGCTCCACAAACCTACCAGTGGACTAAACAATTGGTCTAGTAAATGACAGTGCAGTTGCTACCCTTGGGTACTCTGACATATCAAACAGTCAACCATCTGCTTCAGGGGAAGGAAACCTTCACCAAGAAACACATTGGTTAATACCTTGATCTTAGACTCCTCAACCTCTAGAAAATTACAGGTGGCTTAATACACTTAGCATGAACAAATTGATGGTAATTATGGCTAACTGCAGCTGCTTCCCATTACCTAACTGTTTGGTGGCAGAGGTGACTTTAAGACTCCGGTACTTTACGATCTCTGAGAAGATAAATGAGCCACTTGATGAAAGTTGATTACTTTAGGCACCACTTTCTTGGAAAAGAGCAGCCATTCCTCTTTGCTTGGATTAAATTATAACTCAGGTATGGATTAGTCTTTTTTTCTACTCAGTACTTTATCCTAGAACTCATGGAGTATCTAATTCTCTGCAGCAAAAGAAGTACAGGAGGGTTGGTGAGAGAGCTTAGTGGATTGAGCACATGCTTAGGCAAGTGCAGGAACCAGAGTTTGATTCTGCACCAGCCTCACCCCCAGGGTGTGCTGAGTCAGCTACAGAGGCATGGCAGTGCACACCTGTAATCCCAGCACTGGGCAGCCTGAAAAGAGGATCAGTAGGAGTCTGAGCTGCATAGTGAGACCCTGTACTAAACACATAAGAAAAATAAGTACAGCAGGGAGCATGTAGTGATGTCATAACACACACAATGACCAGAAGCTATTAGTTTAGTAGACATTTCTCTTAGTTGTTTATCGTTTGCAATGTGTGAAAAATGTGTGGTCATTAACATTCTTAAATCCACCCATTTTAACTCAGTTAACCTACTTTGAGAATTCTACCATAAAAAAAAAAAAGAATTCTACCATAAAGTAGTAATTTGAAAGCGATTTATATACAAATGTTTGTGAATAAATTACTGCTAGTGATGAAAACTTGCCACTTTATAAGCTCAAAACAGACAAATAGATAAACTAGGATATGTGTTAATGGTTAATGATAGAATATTATATAATTATTTAAGATTATGTTTACCAGTATTTTTATTATATAAAATATACCTAGGGCTGGCCAGATAGCCCAACAGACTAAAGCATCTGCTTAGACAGAGTGCAGCAGCCTCGGTTGGATCCCTGGCATGTGGTGCCAGCCCTGCCCCCAGGGTGCACTGGGGCAGTGAATGAGACTGGGCGTGGTGGCACCCCCTGTAACCCCAACTCTTGGGAGGCTGAAAACAAGAGAATCACTACTAGTCCAATCTACGTAGTGAGACCCTGTAGATCCTGTAGACCTTGTACCAAATACATAAAAAGAAAAAGAAAAAGGAAAAAGAAAATGCCTATGTTATAGTTTTAAGTGAAAAATAGTTTAATATTTAAGAAAAGTTTGATTAAGAAACAAAAACAGGCAAAAAGACTTGTCCTAACAGATACCAGCATTCATTATAAAACTATAGCCATTAAAATGATGTATGATTTATAGCAAGGCCTATACAGTTTAGTGAAAATAACAACTAATATTTTAAGTTCTTGTTTGCCTCATCTTAATCAAACTAGACCAGAATTAACTCATTTATTCTTGATAACAGTATGAAGTATACACTACTACTAACTGTAAAAGGAGGTTAGTTACTTTAATTTTCTTAAGCTGAATTATCAATCAGAAAAAAGGCCCAAATACAGATGTTACTTTGGCTTATGATTTCTTTTTGTTTTTCTTTTTTCTTTCTAGGTACTGGGGATTGAACTCAAGACCTTGCACTTGCCAGGCAGGCCCTTATGTTGCTGAGTTATCTGTGTAGCCCTTGGCTTATGATAGTGATGTCTTTATAAATCAGTGGGCAAAGAGTGGACTGTTCACTCCATGGTTTCTCATTTTGGCAAAAATGAACTTAGCTCTCAAGCTCATAGCATATACATAAATAAATTATATCGAGACACTGAAAGTTATTAGAGGAATATGTAGGAGAATATATTCATGACTATATTAATCAAAGTCAGGATAGGACCTAGTGGTTACTCACAAGTGATTATAGAGAGCAGAATGACTGTTTACAAAGTTATGGGGTGATTAAGGAAGACTAACATGAGGGGATGAATCATGCCCAGGCTGACCACAGAAAGCGGTCATTGCTATTCTTGAAGGTGAATGGGAGAAGAGAGGGTGGACACAAGAACTGTGTGAGACCTAGGACTGAGAAAAGGCCAGTCAACAGGACCACTGATCACACAAGAATGTAGAAGAATGCAATTATCCTCAAACATTTACAAACCAGCATTTAAGTCAGGAACATAAATATCTCAAGTTTTCTCTGTCTCAACTTTTCCCTCTTCCTAGCCCTGAATCCTGTAAATATCCCCCATGGCCAAACGTAATGGGAAGTGAAGGCTGAGGAATCCAACTGAAAGAGTCTGCGAAGGCTGGATTTTCAGAGCAGGGAGTTGACTGTAGAGGGGCTGGGAATGGGTCTGGGATGGAAAACAGTGTCTGCCTGACAAAACTGATGAATGTTCAGAAGGACTAAAATAAAAAGGAATCTTTTTAGATAAAAATAACACAACTATATAAAAAGATAATTTGTTTATATTCAAATGTAAAACAGGCTTCATTTTGTTTAAAGTTATGTTCTGTATATATAGATATGTATATATGTGTGTACATTCATATTTGTGTGTTCATATTTATGTGTATGTACATACCAAATGTTTTTATTTTCTTGTTTTATGTATTTGGTACAGGGTCTCACTATGCAGCTCGGTCTCCTAGTGATCCTCCTGTTTTCAGCCTTAACAGTGTTGGAATTATAGGCATGCACTACCATGCCCAGACTTGGTCTTTGGCTCAGCATGTCCCAGAGGCAGGGCTGGTGTGTCATGCAGGACTGAGGACTGAGCCCTGGCCCTTGAGCTTGCCAAAGCAGGCACTTAATCTGCTGAGCTTTCTCACTGGCCCTGTACATACCAAATGTTGACAGGCACCTGAAGGCTTTAATATATTGCTGTGAATTGTTACAGCCATTACAGGAAAACCAAGTTATGTTAAAATTGTCTATACATTATGATCCAGAGATTTCTCATCTACAAATATGTTCCAGAGAAATCCTTGCAAATGTGCTTACAGAAACACATTTTAAGAATATCCATCATAGTCTTTGGAAAAACAAATAAATTGTGATCTTGTCATATCATGAACAACTTTTCCCTAACTCAACTTTAAACATTAAAATTTATGAACAATATATTTATTCTGACAGTTTTTGACACTTCAAAATGCTGAGTTGAATTAAAAAGAACTAAAGATACATTTAGTATCCCAGCTTTTTGTAAAACGAATAAACAAAGTAATATAATACACACACCTATTGACTCTGCCTACCAGTGTTACAGTAGAAGACCACATGCTATGTAATTTATTAAAAAAATAAAGTTGATTTCTTACAGTTTTGGAGGCAGAGGACATCATAATGTGTCAGATGGTTTCTTTTATAATAGTCAGCCTCATACTGACTAACTCAGTCCCCTACTACTGACATGAATCCATTTGTGATGTTAATGGATCTAATGACTTTTAAAAAAGAATCTTGACACTTGAAAAGAACCATTTCTTAACATTATGATAGTATTTAAATTTCAGCATGAGTTTTGTAGGATATATATATATATATATATATATATATATATATATATGAGAAAATATAAACATTAAAAAATGAAATATTGACTCAAATTATATGAGCTTTTTTTTTTAAATAGTTGGTTCTGGGTATAGTTCTGCAGTGAGAGATTTAAAAGCACTGTGATTTTATTTATAGTATTTTTATTTATAATGTGCAAAACCCAACAAAAATAATTTGGAGAGGTAAAACAAAAGATTAGTCAGCAGTGCTTCTGGAAAGTAGCATTTGGAACACTGCTTTTCTTTTCTTTTCTTTTTTTTTAATATTTATTTATTTGATACATGGGGCCGAGGCAGCATGGGGAACCTGGGATCGAACCCTGGTCCCTGTGTTTACCTATGTAAGCTTTTAGTTCACTGAACTATACCGCCGGCCCCGGGAACACTGCTTTTCCTTTTCTTTATATTCTTTTCTACTTTTCAAATTTTCTAAATTGAGCAAGTTTTATTTTTATAATTTCATTCTCCCATGCTCTAGGAGTGTGTGTGTGTGTGTGTGTGTGTGTGTGTGTGTATCCCACATTACTAGAAGCAGCAATGGAAGCTCCCATTATGTAAGTGAAAGAAAGGAGCAGCCAGCAGGGCCTAGGAGGAGGGCCTTGCCATCTTTGCTGCGGCTCCTCTCTGGTTGAGTAAAGTCACTACGGAGTGGAGGCGCTAGCAATTGAAAATCCTCTGACTTTAGCAACACGTGCGCTTCTTTATTGTGTACCCAGCAATTAAAGAAAGAGCACCTAAAGCCATGGCTCTTATCAGAAGTGTCTTCAGGGCCTCCTTTAGGTTAAGGCAAGGTATGAGTGAATCCTAAGTGATTGTATGCACACTCACTGCTGTCTGTTTTAGGCTTGTTTGAAGTAACATTTGTTGGATAATTTCCCCAAGTTTATTTTGGTCTTATTTAGTTTTCTCTTTTCAAACTCTCCTCAGACTACCACAGTCAGATCCCTTAAATCCATTTTTTTTTTGTTGTTGTTGTTGTTTCATATGGTTCCTTTCTTCTCTGTGGTTTTTAAAATTAGTCAATCCAAAGGTAGCTTGTTACAATGTAAGGTACATGAGATTTGATATTGGAAGTTATAGTTCTGAGTGTGCACACTACTTCTTGTTTGTTGCATGGCCAGAAAGCAAATCTTTCTGAACTCAGTGTTTCTCTAATTTGGAGACACATTATCTGGGCCCCAGGTGAATATCCTTATTGGTATCAATGTGATCCATGAATTATCAAAATGTCAAATTGAGTACTTAGCAACTGTTGATCAGCTCCCAAGGACCAGTGAAGAAAAAATGAACACCTATATTTTTGACAATCAGTTAGCCAAAAGATTTGTAGCTACACATCCCTTGAAACTTCCATGTAGGACATAACAGCTTTCAGATAAGTGATCATATAAATCCTGGATAAGAAGGCAGCAGATCAGTGGTTGCATGGCCATAAAGCAAATCTGATGCTCATTTTTTACTGGTTTGTTTTCTTCCAGTTTTGGGTTTCTTTTCCCCTGCACTCAACAGTATACTACTTCAGTCTAATCAAATGAAAATGTGACATAATTAGCAATAATTTACTCATTCAACTTTAAAAAGAGTTTTGTTGTGTTGTGGACACTGTTTTGAAATCCAGCAGTGAGCACAAAAATGATCTTTTTTGCCTTTTTAGAGGGAAATAGGCAATGATGAGCCTGTAAATTATGCAATGGTGTACAGAGGGTGATAAAGCAAGGTTAATGGCTAACAAGGAAGGGACTGGGTGGATTATTTATCTGTTCCCTCGTCTGTCGTACTATGTTGCCTGCCCTGGTCTTGAACACATGGGCTCAAGCAATCCTCCTACCTCAATGTTTATCAGTAGTTGGACTAAAATCATTTTCCATAGCACCATCTGGACAGTGACTTTACAAGAAGTAGGGCACAGGCCTAAGGAATGTGACCCGGCTCTCTGGAATGTGTACTGGTTTTGTATGGGTGCTGTAACAAGTTACCCCACATCTTGCCACTCAAAACAGCACAAAATTGTTGTGAAGTGTTTCCTCTGAGTCAGGCATCTGGGTAGGACCTAGCTGATTTCTTTATTCTGGGTCTCCCAAGACTGATGTCAGGATATCCACAGGCCTGGACCTTTATGTGGGGTTTCTGAGGGCAGATCTGGCTTCCTGCCTCATTCAGATTGTTGCGAATTCAGTGACAGAAGGGACATTCTCATTTCCTTGCCACCTGTCTGGGGACACTTCTATGGGCTGCTACAGTCCCAGAATTCTTTGGTGCATTTGGTTGAGGCAGCATTTTCCATGGGCTACTCCGCCAACAGCTAGGTGTGGTGGGTATACTAAGTCTGTTCCTGGAACACACTTCTCAGATAGACAACTTCGGATTGAGGACCTTTGGAAAAGTGCACAAACTTCATGACACTCTTCAGCAGTCTAGCATGCTTCCACACTGCCTTTTCTTTCTCCTCATGCTTTATTCTGGTTATACATATCACAGGAATTTCCCCTAAGAGAATCTATATACGTTTTTTTTCATATGAAGTCCCTGTGTTATTCAGAGTGACTTTGACTTCTTGGGCTCATGTGATCTTTTTGCCTTAATGTCTCAAATAACTAGAACAGGAAGATACCTGGCTTTCACATGCATGTAATCCCATTTTACATCTGCTTTTCAGAAGATCTGGATTAACCAAAATGATGATTCCCTCAGTGGTTCAAGGAAATAGGTAATGAGATGAGCATTTGAGCCGGACTTATCTATCACTGAGCAGTAAGTGTAGAGGCCGCTGCTCTGGGTGGCCAGTCGGACATAAGGTAGCACCTCTGTAGCTAAAGATTTCATTGGGGGTTACCTATAGCCATTTCTGCTGGCTCTGTGGGAGAAGCAGTATGAGTGTGTGTGTGTGTGTGTGTGTGTGTGTGTGTACAGGCTTTTGCAACTTATTACATGAGCTGGTCAATTGCTGCTGAAAGTGCAGCTGTCAACCAGTATGACAGTCTCAGGCATCTTACAAAGACTCTTTTCTGTCCAAAGGACAGACAGGTTGTTATGTCCCTAACACTATTGTTTAATAATGGGCTCAGGTAACTAAGGGCATAACTAGAGGGATGTATTGTCATTCCTGAATCTTTTCTTCTCTCTGATTCCTGGCTGCCTCGGAAAGAAGAAGCTCTTTCACCTTGGCCTCTGCCTTGGAGCCAGCTGAACTTGGACTAAGCCTCCAGGAAAGTAGGAGACAATTATCTCCTTTAAATTTAGTATGTTTGCCCAGAGAGCAGGGCGAAAGGGTCCTAAGAATGTGGTGAAGGACTCACTCCGGGGCTAGCCTGGACTCGATCCGCCAGTGCAGGGGAGAGCAGGAGCTCATCCCACACTCGCCAGGCCTGTTCTTGGGCTGGATGGGAGGGCTGGAGGTTTTCCAGGAGAGCGAAAAAAAATTTGTATGTTTATTACATAGGAAAGGGACTAATACATGGTGTGTCTCCTAGTGGCAGGGAAGACATAGTTATACTGCTGGAATTGCAGAGCATTTGTACGTTGAACCAATGCAGTTCTACCATGTGAAGTACAGGGGCATCTAAAGAGGGGATGGGGAAAAATTTATAGATGTCCCTGAACATGTTGGCCTTATGGCATCTCTCTCTGTCAGTCTCTGACTTCTATGTATTTTAACAGTATTTTTTTTTTTATTTTCCAAATACACACACACACACACACACACACACACACACACACACACACACAAATGAGGCTACTTATTAAAACATTTCTTTTAACTAAACATAAGATAACGTTTATTAAAGACTCACCTAACATTTACATACTAAGTGTCCTCTATGTGTCAAAGGCTTTCCTGGAAGGTGCTAGCCATGTCGTGGGGACACAATGATAAAAAAGGGAGATTTGTATTAACTTGATGAAACTCATAGCTAAAAGGAATGGAGAGAGAAACTTAGATACTAAGCACAGAAATAAGTGGCATTGATAAGTGGATAAGTGTTTCCAAGGAAAAGGAATTAAGATAATTATAAGGTTTACATGAAGGAAACTATTTAATATGGGAAGATTAGGGAAAGACTTCTTTATGAGAGTGAGATTTAGTTGAGAAGAAAATGATAAGAACTACTTTGTCTCATGAAAATTGGGATAGAGTCTTAGACGGAGTATGTGCTAAAGTGACCAAGCACCTGGTATTGTGGAGAGAAGGACCGAGGTCGATGTGGCTGAACTGTGCATCCATCCGACCTCTCTCCCTCAAGATTAGACTGAGAGGGGTGCATAGTTTTTCTAGAGTCTGCTGATGTTTTCTCTCAGCTATTTCCTGATCAATCCTTGCATACTCAAAACTTGTTTCGTACCTGCTTTCTGGGGGGTGCAGGGGTGCACATGTGGTTAAGGAAGGCCTGGGTACAGTGGCATTGGAGCAAAAATATGCAGGAGACCAAGGGAGTGAGCAACATGGGAATCTGAGGCAAACATTCCAGTGGAAGAATTTAGAGTAAATGAATAACATGATCTCAGAGAAGTTTCAAAAGCATCTTTCTGAAGCTCTTTCAGAGAAGCAAATATGGCAGTTAAAAGACCTGAAATATCTAGGTCAAAGATGATGGAACCAGCATAGATGAAGGGAAAAGTAATGGGCTGAGACCCTGAGGAAGAGACAACTGATTTCTTGAAGGATTGGGAATGAGATGGGAGAGAAAAAGGATGACAGGAGCAGAGAAGCCACTGACAAAATGCAGAAATGAGCTATTACAGCAGACTTGGAGAGATGAAATATTTTGGATATGCCAGACTTGAGATGTTCATTCAACCTGTACATGGAGATGCCAAGAGCCCATTGGATGTATGAGTCTGGTGTCTGGGGAAGTCTGAGCTGGAGACATATATTTGCAAGTTGTCAGTGACAAAATTATAGTAAAACTGTGAAACTGGATGAACTCACAAGGGAGTGATTAAACTGGAAAATGGGTAGCTAATAAAATTATATATGAACAAGGGAGTTTTTAATCACTCATAGTTAACTATATTGAAAAAGCACCAGAAGCCTGTATGCATTTTCTCCATATTGAATTTCTTTTTATAATCTCTTTTTGTAACTTTAATTGAAGCATTCCTATTATTTTTAACTTTCTTATAAGCACCAAATTTTCAAATCTAAGTCATTTTTTAAAAACAACTTCCAAGAACTTCCTTCCAAAACAAAATAATGATGTTCATTCCTCCAAAGGTCCAAATTTAAATGCTATAAAAATGAAAACAATACAAAATGAAGAGTCCCACACAGAAATAAAAAGAAACAAAAATCATATTCTAGGGAGTCAGTGCATTTTAGTCTTTGCTGTACTAATTTTCCCTCAGTTGGCTTTCAAAAAAATTTAACACCCTAGTTCATCAAAATATACATTTTCCATTTGCTTTTTTTAAGTTAAAAATGATAATTAAAAAGAGAAAATGTTAAGAAAGTCACGCCCAAGTGCCTGACTCACTGGATGGCGTGTGCGGCATGTGGAGGTCAGGGAGGCTATCTGCTGTGTAGTTGTGGGGATATTCATCTTTAGGATGTAGCTTTCTTCCAAACTGTGCAAAATACCCACAATTCTAAGTATGAAGGGACAGAGGATCTCCTTGGAGAATTCCACAGGACAACACAGGCGCCCAAGCTGTTCTTCATAGGATGTCAGACTGACCCAGGTCCCCTGTGTAAAATATTTCCCATCCTGTTTCAGTACTTTCATGGAGAAGTCAAGAATCAGTCTGAGAAACTCCCATGTGGAATCCTGAGACATGGAGATTAGAACAGCGGTCAAATCATTAATCACGTGATCAAACTCTCCCTTATTTGGGGAACCTTGCCAGTATTGAATACATACAGTCTTCTTCAGAACCTGATAGCAGTCTCCTTTGAGATTGTCTAAGACATCACTATATGTTTTCCACATGTGTTTCTTATGTGCATCAGTCACCATGAGGTCAATCTCTACTATAGTGACCATCTTTAATTTCAGTTGACTATTTCACATGGTATGCCTTCTTCTCCGCTGCCCAGACTTAAGATGTCTTTGCCAGTGTAATCTTCTTTGCTACTATCCATGATGGCCCAGGTATGTACCAAATCACTCTCTGCCAAATTAACATCCTCATTAAGGATGAGAATATTCTAAACTGCTTTGAGTGTGGAATTTTAGTGTTCTGATAGGGTGAGTCTTCATCATACACTACATCTTCTATCATACTCAGTGAGATGCCCGTCAGCTGTAGGCCAGTGTCTGTCGATGGCTTCCAACTATGCATGGCAAATGCTTCACCCGCCCAATACCAGCCTGACTCAATTCTTTCATTTTCTCTGCTGTTTTGTTAAAAAGATTATCGGTTTCTTCTCTGCTCTGGGTATCGCTATTGTAGCTCTGAAGGTCCAGCAACACCAATCAGTGTGGGTAAATTCTCCGATTGGCAAAGCTGCCATTTTTGTTTGTGTAGGTTGCTAGGTAGCCATGGTCCTGCCAGATATACACCGACTCTGTCATGCCCTATTCCTGGAATAGGGACTGTAGACCTTTTTGGATGGTCTCGCCATCAGCTTTGGCACTGACTGCGAAGCTGAGCGTGCCGTGCTGTGCTGCTGCCACAGCGAGGCGCAGGCCCTGTTCCATGCCTGGGGGAGGCAGCCGCGGAGGCTTGTCAGGTTGCGGCTGGTAATTCCATATTGAATTTCTGAGAAGCAAATTCTAAACCTGTTCACTGAACAACTCTGCTTAAGACCCTGTGTAATAACTTCTTACATACAGCTTCATTTTTTTATTAGTAAAATTGAGAGCCATAAATGTAAATAGTTTTTTTGTAGTTATTTTACTTAAGAAAGTAAACATTCCCCCCCCCCCAAAAAAAAAGCAAAACCTAACAATAGGACATTAGGACTGGGAGATGATTTTTTAATTTGTCAGGGCAATCTCTCAGATATGTTTCCTAGAACAATTCAAAGGAAACTTTATTTCCATTTCTGAAGCAAACATTTACTGAGTACATTCAGCCCAAACTGCAGGGAATCCTTGCTACAGCATGGTCTAAGTGAAAGCTATATATTAGAAAGCCATTTTACTTCTCAAGAAAAGAAAACCAGAGATTTTATTTGGCCCAGTATTCCCTTTCAAAGTATCTTCTTAAAAGTTAAAAACATCATGCTACAATGATCTATGCATGCTGTGCCTATAGCGGTCAATTCATAATGGTTAAATTTTGAAAGTGACCTATATGTCCGTTAACAGATAGAACAGATAAAGAAAATGTAATATTTTTACACAACAGAATACTACTCTGTCATAAAAAAGTATAAACTCCCGCCATTGGCAGGTAAATGGATGCACACTAGGACTATGAAGTTAAATGAGATAAATCAAACCCTCAAGTTTAAATACCTCATGGTTTCTCTTATGTGAGAATTTTAAAATAACAATGAAGAGTAAAATAAAAGATCAACAATAGGAAGTAGGAGGAGGCAGAAAGCAGGAAGATCACTATGAATGTGGGCTGCATAGTGAGACCCTGTACTAAACAACAACAACAAAAAACAATAGGAAGTAGCAACATAGAACTTTTCCAAAAGGCAAGGGGACTAAGAGAGAACAGAGGAATTGGGGAAAGAAGAGAAAAAAATAAACTAAGAAGTATTAGGGGCCTGTACCAACCCCACAAAGACATAATCATTATGCATTGCAGACCTACATTAACCAAATAATTGGAAATAAGAAGCCCATCTCCTTCATTTTCCCTTACTTCCTTAAAATACTTTAGGTATATGTTTAGTTCCAAACGTTTAGAGTCTTTTTGGTAGCTACTCTACTTAAAAACTAAAAGTTAACATTAGGACCAGGGGATAATTTGTGTAAAGATATATATATATATATATATATATATATATATATATATATATATATATATATATATGTGTGTGTGTGTGTGTGTGTGTGTGTGTGTGTGTGTGTGTGTATGTGTATCCACATAACAATAAATATATATACATATATTATTTAAGAAGAAAATCACATTCACCAATATTTTCTAATACTTCTGGGCTATGGAAGTATTACTATGATAATGTAATAACTTCACTTTATAAATCATATAAACATTTCAACTATTTTCAATTCTTGTTTGTCTTCTTTACCCCCATATAAAAATCCCAGGGTTACTGCAACAAATTACCCTAAGTTTGGTGGGCTAAGATAACAAATATCTATTCTTTCACAGTTCTGGAAATCTGAAATCTGAAAGAGAGCTGTCAGCAGGGCTGTGCTCTCTCAGGACTCCAGGGGAGTACCCTCCTTCTTCCTGCAGCTTCTGGGAACTTCAGTTATTCATTGGATTATTGCTGGATAGCTCACACTTCTGTCATCACAAGGTCTTCCTTTCTTGGTGGTTCAGTGTCTCAAATATTCTTCTCCTGTCTCTTGAAGGACTTCAGTTACTGAATTCAGAGTGAGCTTATCCTGAGATCTTTGGAAAAATCATATCTCTAAAGACACTATTTCTAAATAAGTTCTCATTCACAAGCACTGGGGTTAGAACTTGAACTTATCTTTTGAAGAGAGACTATCCAACCCATTTCATTTCCCCTCAGGGGGCCTGTTAGCTCAGTTGTTTAAGCACGTGCTTGGGCAAACTCTGTCAGGCACAAGGGATTCAGCTCCATTTTCCTCACCAGATGCATCCTTAAGGCAATCTGAGGCAGCCAAAAAACAATTCTTCACTTCATTTTGCCTCCCTCCCTCTCTCCCTCTCCCTCCCTCTCTCCTTCTCTCTCCCACCCTCCTTCCCTTTGTTCTTTCTTTCCAAGAATCCCTTCACACCAGGCAGTTTCATTTATTTTTTCATTCTCTACACTATTTCCAGTGTCATAAACTGTTTAAATGGCCAGCCTTGCTCTTTCTCTTAATTTAAAGGACTTGGACTGGAAAGGTTAGTCAAATAACTTGTAGAACTCATTTTCATTGTTGGCTTAAAGAATCCATGGTTCTTTCTTTGCCATTATCTTTCTTTGCCATAAATCATTTGAAAATTCCTTCAGTTTTCTCTCTAGGCTCCTCTGGTCTAGGTTCCCTGTCTACTGCAAAAGCATAGACTTTGGTTGCTGACAACTCAGTTTGTGTATTTTGCCTTTATTAGTCTGCAGTTACTGCGATTCCTGCTGGTTGATGTAATGGGCATGGACATACTAAAAGATATTTTTATGAATTTTCTGATTCAGAAATATTCTCCCTTGGTCCCATGTTATAGCAGAAACTAACTCATGATGACTCTGAGAGCTTATTGCTCTGCAAGCAGAAATGCTTGATGTCACCAAGACAGTCTTAGAGCATTGCATAGTGGAGGAGTTAAACATATTTCATCTCAAATATGCCAGATTTGTATATTATTTCAATGGATTATCCCAGACAGATTTCACTCTCCCTGTAATCTGCAGCCTTTGCATAGACTCTGGTCTACAGTCAGTGTATTAGACACTCTAAAAATAAGATACTGAATCCTAAATAGGAATTAACCTTAGCCTGATGAGGACACAGTTTCTGCCCAAAAGTTCAGGCCACATTGCTCCAATAGGAAAGCTTTAATTAAGAGAATGAAGATGCAGAGCTACAACTATGTACAGAGTTGCTATGGTGTACATGTCGAATAACTCCCCAGAATCACCTGTAGGGTGGAGCTTAGTGGCATTACACTCATTAGTGGATTGATCCATTCATGGATTCATAGCTCAGTGTTCCCCCTGGGGGTGGCGTCTGTTTGGAAGAGAGAGGTCCCCCTTACAGTGTAGCTTTGGATACTCTGGCTCCTCTCTTCTCTGTTTTCTGGCTGCCATGAGTGAAGCAGCTCTGTCACCCCCTTGCACCTTAGTGTGCTGCCTTAGCATCAGCCACCTGTGAACTGAATCCATGGAGGCCATGAGCCAAATTAAAAATCTTCTCCTTTAAACTGTGGATGTTAGGGATTGCGATCAGCCATGGGAAAGTGACAAATCCAGGAGTTACTACCTGAGCAAAGTGATTCCAAAAGATGCTCAAATAGGAACTAATCACATAAACCATACTATAGAGGAATTTTATTAATGTTGGTAATGGTTACTTGCACATGTGATTGAAGAGATGAAAAATCAAGCAGGAATGGTTATTTACCCCAGAATAGTGTCAGTGAGAAATCTCCACCACCTTTATCACAATTGACAGAAGGAGAAGGCAGTGTGTGTGGCATTACATGGCTTGAACCTGGGAAGAAGCCATATCCTAAAGCAATGGTTAATTCCTGTTTAGGAGCCAATGGCTTGCTTTATAGTGTATAATACACTGAAAACCAGGGGCCTCTGGAGGCCAGGGGCCATACAAAGTCTGAAGAGGCCTGCAGATTAGAGGAGAGTGAAATCTGCCTCGGCTAAGCCATTTCTACTTGTACTGTTCAGTGAAAGTATCAACCAGAAGCCAAGATGAAAACAATAGAGACAAAGACCAGACTTCAGAAATACAGAAGAGAGAAGGAGAAAGAAATAAACAACTCTGAGGGCAAACAAGCCCCAGACACGAAGGGCCTCATAGAAACTTTTAACAGAAGGTTGCCATTTTAGAATGGTCACTAAGGAGAAGCAAAGGCATGCCAAGAAAGTCTAATGGTGCAAATGACATCAAATATCATAAATCTGTGCTGATATACATCTGCAGGACCATAGTGTTTGCAGTAGTTCTAAGTAACCTAAATGCAAGGAGAGAGAGAAGGGATGTGTATGTTTCCTTGATTTCATATTGCTTAACTCAAAAGCTCCTTACCTATGCTTTTTCCTTCAGTCTGTTCCTGTGTTCCTTCCTTGCTGTTTCATGCAACTTGGGTTTTGCCCCTATACTTTCTGGTACCCTTGGGGTGTCCAAACTTTTATCTTTATCAGGTATATATTATGTTTTTCCTCTGTTGGTTCCTTTTTTTCCTTCTCAGAGAAACTGGTTCCCAAACTTAATTAAAATGTTCCAGCCTGAGCCCTTGTCTTTATTTCTTTAAATCTTTGCTAGTTGTATTTGTTCTAGCCATTACTGAATGGAGTGCTACAGTTGTAGTTTTGGCTATTTCTTTTTTCTGTTTACTGGTATTTTAAATCTATGGTGTAAAGTACATAAATATTTGTAATTTTTATATCCTGTTGAAGAACCGACTATATAATCAATATGAAATGTCCTTATTTTATTTCTGCTAATATTTTTGCTCTGATATATACTTTAATAATATAGCCATTATAGGGGCTGGGGAGATGGCTCAGTAGAATAAGGGCTTCCCTGGCAAGCATAAGGGCCTGAGTTCAATCCCCAGTTCCACAAAACAAACAAAAAAAACCCAAATGGATATATATATATATATATCCATTATGGATTACATTATAATAGCATGTGCCATATCTTTTCATATCATTTTATTTTTAATTTTTAAATCTTTGTATTTAGTATAGATGTTCCCTTAGATACCCTGCAGTTTAGACTTGCTTTTGGTTCAACCTTTTTTTCTTTTTCTTTTTTTCCCTTTTTCACAGAACCAGGGGTTAAACTCAGGCCCTTGTGCTTGTCAGGGAAGCACTTATTCCACTGAGTCATCTCTCCAGCTCCTTTTTGGTTCAACTTTTACATACCTTTAATATAAACAGCTTAAATACTCAACTGGAAGAAAAGCAAACCCCACTACATGTTCTATAGTATTTTACAGGTGTAGAAGAAAATTTAAAATAACTTTGATTATTCATTTACATTTTAGGTAATTCTTACTAGTACATTAACTGAATGAGTATAATTGGATTTTAACAATAAAGTAGAGAAATAGTGTGCTTTTACCTGTCAAATCACTGTTTCTTAAAAATGTTATGCTTCGTTGCACATGATATGATTCTGTACATTAAAAAACCTAAAGATATTACTAAAAGCATTAAAATAGATAAATGAATTAACAAAACTGTAGACTAAAAAAAAAGTTTTATTCATAAAATAAAATCAGTAGTACTTTATACACTAATAATAGGATTGTTGAGACAAACATCATTAAAAGAACTCACATTCATAATATCCATACTGTGAACAGCAATTTACAAATTCGTTGTCATCCTCAATCATGTGCCCATGCCATTTTCTAGAGAATTAGAAATCCTATCCTAAAGAATTCATGCTAACATATTCAATCTTTTCAGCTTTACAGGCCAAACAGAAAAAATAATGAGACTGCAGAAAGAATAAAATTCACTCTTACTCTTCTGATTACTAGCTTTATTATTTTATTTTCTAAATTGTATGAAACTCAAGAATATTCACTGAATCTGTTATATACTTGGGAAACTAAAAATAGAAAGTGTAGATAAATAAAATTTACTATAAAAAGAAGCATGCACATGTATGTACTTACTATCCATCTGAAAACATAAATAAAAATGTCCTTGTAACATGTATATATTACTAGAACAAACATTATTTGAAAATTTTAGCCTGCACAGCCCGCGGGACCCCTCCAGAGCAAAACTCAGGCACCTGAGTTGATGAGATTCTACTGCGCCCCTGGGACCCCAAGCAGGCCAAGTGAGTGAGAACTTTTGCAGCTCTCCCAGCCCCTGATCCAGGCCAGCCTGGCTCAGGGAGTGTGTTTCCCTGTGCCACTGGGGGGACACCTCCAGACCAAAACTTAGGCACCCGTGTGAGTGAGAGTCTGTACCATGCCCCCAGGACCCCTGCAACCCTCCGGAGCCACTGGCCTCAAGCTTGCTGAGCAAGTGATAACTGCTATGACACTCTGGAGACACCGTATCCAGCCCAGCCAGGGCCAGAGAGTATGTGGGAGAGCTTCTGTGCTCCTCGGTGCTCCCTGTGCCAGGGGCACAACAGAGGGGAACCACAGGCTCACTGTTGTGCCAGAGGGGCACAACAGGTTCACTTCCAAGGGCTACAGCAAAGAGGAGCTGAACACAACAGCTAGATCCAGGCTAAACAGAACTGGATAATATCAAACTTAATAGATCTCCACACTAATCTCATTAGATGCTATGGTTATAACTGCACCAAAGCTCTATACCAAAGGTCAGATGTCAGTGCTATGCAAAATGACAAAGACAAGGAGCAAAATGCAATCTCAGACCTCCAGCCCAACCATGACAAATGCAGAGGACACTAGCTCAGCTGAAAAGAATGAATTAACAGCATCAGAAGTAAACAATCAACAACAGAAAGGTATAGAGGAACAAAGAGCAGAATTAGTGCCTGAAATAAAAAATAAATTTCTGAACTCATAGCATCTGAAGGAAAGAATCAAATACCGAAACATAGGAGGAAACGCAATGCCCACCCAGAACAAGTGCAGAAAACACTATTCCAGCTGAAACATATGAATTAACAGTGTTGCAAGCAAATAAAGAGCAGAAAGGTAAAGAGGAACTCAGAGCAGAAATAATTTCTGAAATAAAAAAAGAAATCTTGGGCTGGGGAGATGGCTCAGTGGAATAAGTGCTTCCCTGGCAAGCACAAGGGCCCGAGTTCAATCCCCGGTTCTGCAAAAAAAATAAATAAATAAAAAAATAAAAAAAGAAATCTTTGATTTCATAGCATCTGCAGTAAAGAATCAAATACAGACACAAATGGAGCAAACCCAATCTGAAAAAAATTCTGCAGTAAAAGAATTAATAGCTATAAAGAAAACATTGATTAAAAAATAGGGGAGATTAGAGATATGACAGATCCCATGAATGATCAATACAGGGAAGAAATAGATAGCATGAAGCACAGTCAAGGAGATATAGAGGAACTTAAAATCTCAATCACAAGTCAGGAAAACCATTTGAGTGAGAGTGAAGGCAGAGTTTCAGATATTGAAGATGGTGGTGCAGCTAGCAAAAAGGTGAGAAAAGGTCTCTTAAAAACAATGAGGATGTGAGAAAAAATAATCCTTCACATGCAATATGATGCCAAGGTGAATAATGTGAGACTAGTAGGCATCAATGAGAAAGATGCAATGAATACAAATGATATAAAAAGAATATGAGCAGAAGTAATAACAGAAAAATTCCCAAATATGAGGAAACAATCTGACATTCAGGTAACTGAAGCATACACAATGCCAAATACCTTCAACCAAATTAAAATCACACCAAGACATATAAAGTCAATATCCAAAAAATACAGCACAAGAATAATATACTGAAAGCTGCTAGATAAAAGAAGTAGATCATATTCAAAGGAAAACCCATCAGAATTATGGTCAACTTCTCCTCACAAACCATGAAGGCAAGGAGAGCATGGAGTAGAGTATTTCAAATCCTCCATCAAAACAAATAATAGCCAAGGCTACTACACCCTGCAAAACTCTCTTTGAAGTTTGATGGAGAAGATAAATACTTCTATGACAAAGAGCAACTAGACAATTTTATGATGACAAAGCCATCGCTACACAGCGTACTGAAAGATGTTCTAGAGAGAGACCACAATGATCAGAACTCCAGGAACGAGAACAGAAGGAACCCAATATGTAAGTCAAACAATGAAACACGGGACAAAAAGGAGTAAACAACAGCTAGTAAATAACATGTCAATCATAAGTCAATATGTCTCAATTACAACCATCAATGTAAATGGACTCAGTTCACCAATTAAGAGAAATAGACTGGCACAGTGGATTGGGAAACAAAATCCAACAATATACTGTATATAAGAAACACATTTAACACAAAAAGACATTCATAGTCTTAAAGTGAAAGAATAGAAAACAATAATACACATCCCAGCATCACAGAAAAATGCAGGGGTAGCAATCTTGTTCTCAGACAGTCTCAACATCAAACCAAGAAAGAATAAATGAAATAAAGAAGGCCACTATATATTGGTTAAGGGAAAAATTCAAGAGGAAGAGGCAACACTCATAAACATCTATGCACCAAACACAGGAGCACCCAACTATTTAACACAAATCTTAATGGACATGAAAAATCTAATATCCAGGACCAGAATCTTAACAGGAAACATTACCACCCCCTTATCTCAAAAACATTGGTCAACCAGACAAAAAAATTATCAAAGAAGTAGCAGAACTGAACCAGAGCTTGGAACAAATGGACTTGGTAGACGTATACAATGTTCTACCCAACAACAGCTGAATACACATTTATTTCAGCTGCACGTGGGTCATTTTCTAAAATAGAGCACATACTGGTCCATAGGTCATACTGAACTATATGCAAGAAAAGAGAAATTATCCCATGCATGTTATCTGACCACAGTGCAACGAAACTGGAAATAAATGACAAAAGAAACCAGAAAAAACTCCCTAAATACATGGAAATTAAACAACACCCTATTCAGCAATCAATGGATCACAGATGAATTTAAACAAGAAATTCAACAATATCTACAATTCAATGAAAATTCAAGCACAACTTATGGGATGCGATGAAAGCAATTCTCAGAGGGAAAATCATAGCTATGAACTCACATATTAGGAAAACAGAAGGGGAAAAAATAAAAACCCTAATGTTGCACCTCCAACATCTAGAAAAGGAAAAGCAAACCAAACTCAGAGCCCAAACGTGGGAAGAAATCATGATTAGAGCAGAAATTAATTCAATTCAGATGAAGGAAACAAGAATTAACGAATCAAAAAGCTGATTTTTTGAAAGACTAAATAAAATCAATAAGCCCCTAAGTAACCTCATCAAAAAGAAGAAAGAAAAAATTCAAGTACAAGCAATTAGGAATGAAAGGGGTGTAATCATCACAGACCCAGTGGAAATTCAGATTATCAACAGCTACTTCAAGAAGCTTTATTCCCCCAGAATAGAAGACACAGACGAAATGGACAGATTCCTTGAAAGGTACAAATTACCAAAACTGAATGAAGAAGGTATAACAACTCTCAGTAACCCAATAATAGCCAATGAAATATGAAATATAATAAAAAATCCTGCTGTCAAATAAAAGTCCAGGTCCTGATGGATACACAGCTGATTTCTACCAAGAAATTTATACAAGATATGATCCCTATACTCCTCAAACTCTTCAATGAAATTGAAAAGGAAGCAATTTCAATTGCCTCCTCATTCCTGGAGGCAAGCATTATACTGATTCCAAAACCAGGAAAAGACACAACTAAAAGAGAGAACTACATGCTAGTCTCTCTCATGAACATAGATGCAAATATACTCAGTAAAATCCTAGCAAATAGAATACAGCAAATCATCAAGAAGATCATACACCATGACCAAGTAGGACACAAGCATGGTTCAATATTCAAAAATCTATGGTGGTAATACACTACATTAATAGACTGAAATCTGAAAAACACATGATCATCTCAATTGATGCATAAAAAGCTTTGACAAAGTCCAAAACTCATTCATGTTCAAAGTCCTACAGAAAATTGGAATAGAAAGCCTATACTTCAATTTGATAAAAGCCATCTATGACAACCCAATGGCTAATATAATTCTAAATGGGGAAGAACTGTACTCTTTTACTCTTAGATCTGGTACAGGACAAGGATGTCCTTAATCATCCCTTCTATTCAATATAGTTTTGGAATCATTAGCAACAGCCATTAGACAAGAGGGAGAAACAAAGGGAATAAGAATTGATAAAGAAGAAGTTAAATTATCACTATTTGCAGATGACATGATACCTTACTTGGAAGGCCAGAAAGACTCCACCAAGGAGCTACTACAAAAAAAAAGAAAAAAACTGTTGGGCATGGTGGCACATGTCTGTAATCCCAGCACTCGGGAGGCTGAGGCAGGAGGATTGTTGTGAGTTCAAGACCAGCCTGAGCTACAAAGTGAGCTTAAGGCCAGCCTGAACTGCATAGTGAGACCCTGTCTCAAAAAAAAAAAGACAAAAAAAAAAAAAAAAAGCTACTACAATAGATACACAAATTCAGTAGCAGCATAGCAGGATACAAAATACTCTAAAGTCAGTAGCATTCCTCTACACAGATAACAAACACACTGAGAGGGAAACTATAGAAACAATACCTCTTACAATAGCACCCCAGGAAACGAAACACCTTGGAATACACTTAACCAAAGAAGTCAAAGATCTTTTCACACAACATTACAGTCCTCTAAGAAAAGAGATCATAGAGGATTTCATGAAATGGAAAAATATTCTATGCTCCTGGATAGGAAGAACCAACATCGTGAAGATGATCATACTTCCAAGATTGTTGTACAGATTTAGCGCAATCTCTATGAAAATACCACCAACATCTCTCCCAGACCCAGATAAATTATTCCTAAAATTTATTTGGAACCAGAAAAGACCTAGAATAGCAAAGGCAATCCTGGCCAACAAATATAAGGCAGGAGGCATCATAATTTCTGACTTGAAATTATACTACAAAGCCACTGTCATAAAATCAACATGGTACTGCCAACAAAATAGACATGAGGATCAATGGAATAGATTAAAAGATGCAGAGGCATCTACGAACACACTCAGCCATCTGATCTTTGACAAGGAGGCCAAACTTACTCACTGGAAGAAAGATAGCCTCTTTAACAAATGGTGCTAGAAAAACTGGCTCTCTACAGACCGAAAACTAAAACTTCATCCAGGTCTGTCACCATGCACTAAGCTAACATCAAAATGAATTAAAGATCTAAACATTAAAACAGAAACACTAAATCTCTGGGAAGAGAAAGTAGGAGAACTCTTGAAGACATAGGGGTAGGCAAAGAGTTTATAAACAAACATGCATGTGCACTGGAAACACTTGAAAGAATTAACAACTGGGAACAATACTTATTGATAAGATTTTGCATGTCAAATGAAGTTATCAACAAAGTGATAAGACAACCCCCAAATTTCGAAAAAAAAAAATCTGACCTAATTAGCACTCAGTCCAAGGTCTGCTCTCTAGAATTTTTTCTTTTCTTTTTTTTTTTTTTTTTTTTTTTGTACACAGGGTCTCACTATGCAGCCCACATTCACAGTGATCCTCCTGCTTTCTGCCTTCCTAGTGCTGGAATTACAGGCGCATGCCACCGCACCCAGACTCCATCCCCGGCTCAGCACACCTAAAGGCAGGGCCGGCGTGGCAAGCGGAAGCAAGGATCGAACCCTAGCTGCTGCGCTTACCTAAGCAAGCACTTAGTCTGCTGGGCTATACCGCCGGCCCCTTCTCTAGAATTTATAAAGAATTAAGATACATTACGGCCCTCAAATTTAAAGACCCAATCCAGGATTGGGCATTCAAGATGAACACACACTTCTCAGAAGGTGAAATTAAAGAAGCAAATAAATACATGAACAAATGCTCTACTAGCCATCCATGAAATGCAAATTAAAACAACACTGAGATATCATTTCACTCCAGAAAGAATGGCTATCATAAAGAAATGAAGCAACAACAAATGTTGGAGAAGCTGTGGGGAAAGGGAACACTTCTCCACTGCTCTTGGGAATATAGACTGTTGCAACCACTATGGAAATCTGTGGTTTCTACAAAGTAAGAAACTAGGACTGGAAATCCCATTCAAGCCATGTATCCTCCCTACTGGGAAGTTTCCCAGAGGAACTGAAAACATCATACCATAATGATATTTGTGTACCAATGTTCATAGCAGCACCATTTGTAATCGCAAAATCTTGGAAACAGCCAAGATGCCCATCACCTGATGAATGGATGAAAAATATGTATTTTTATAAAATGTAGTATTACTCAGCTATAAAGAATGATAAACTTGAAGCATTTATATTTATGTGGATGCCACTCGAAGATATACTCATAAGTGAAATAAAGCAGACCCACATGTGGAAATATCATATAGTCTCCCTAGATTAAGAAAGGAATAGAAGAAATACAAATAGAAAGGTATAACACAATGAAAAGGAAAGCGAGAACTGGAGGATTGGAGATGCAGTGGGTAAGGAGAAAAGCTAGACACAGGACAGGGACAAAGCCATACATTGGTACACACACAATGGGAAAGGCAAAGATTTTGAGAAACAGCAGGTTTTTGAAAGTAGCAGTTAAATGGTAGGATTCTCAATATGACTATCAATATATGCTGATAGCTGTGAACCAAGCAAGTGCACTGAAGATAGCAGTGTGTAATAGAAGGGTCAATCTTGGAATGCCTGTCATTCTGGCCCTCTAAATACATACCTCCTGTCATGACATACCAATTATTACCTTACTGTCTCACAAGTAAAAGTTTATTTTTTTATGGGTAATAAATGAATAAAAAAAACACAAGAAAAAAATGTTGTAGGAGTGTTCTGCTACAAGGCTGTATATGGTTAGATTTCTAAATTTATGTGCAATAATATGTGTATAGTACTATATTTTAAAAAATTCCTCATATTCTGTAAGGATTTAAAGTTCAGTGCATTGACAGTTGATGGAAAATATCTTTTCCATGTTATGCCTAAGATGTTTGATATTTAGACAGATAGTTAGGGTAAACCAAACTGCGTATGTTGCAAGGTAATAATCAGCTTCTCCTCTGGATGGTTAACAATCTATGATTGCAGATCAAAAATTGGAGAAATGGAAGGGCTGCAAGGTCAGTCAACAGTTTGGCCTTAGCCTTTCAAGGTCAGTTAAGACTCAGGACACCGGAGAACTTGTACGGTAATATCATGTAACTCATTTTTGCCACAAATTTTCTGATCAAGGAGATTATGGAGCTACAGAGTAATGCGATCCATGATGTAATGTTTTCCTAAGGAGAGTCACATGGAGAGAAAACTTTCTCTCAGTCTTTCACAGAGAGCAAATTGGTCAAGCAATGTCCATGACTCATCCAGATGGTTGACACTGACAAAGGATCTACAAAGTGAGGAAGAGGGATACAGGATAAACCCTGAGGGGATTTGACTCACCTTATCAGAAACAAAAGTTACATTTCTTGTTATATAGGTATTGCTTTATCTTGGTCTTAACCATCCAGCAGAAAAGTATAAACATGAGGTACATAAAGTAAAGCCATATTAATATGCTGAGATGTAAAAGGCTCTATTCCACAACTTCTGTGGATAATGCACTACTATTATGGACTGCTGGACTGTGTTGGAATGTTTTGCTGAGTTCAAGCACCTATAATAATTGAATGCCAATAGAATACCCAAAAAAGGGATAAAAAAGAAGGACCATTCTTTATTTGTACATACAAAATAGTTAGAATAAATATGCAGCTACTTTCATGTAATTCTATGAGAAGAAAGATTTGAACTAATAGTGTTTGGACAGGATATCCTGTCTGCTTCTTGTACTATGGATAACCACTAAGAAGATAACAATGTAAAAAGTATTAATTATTGAAACTGTCCTATAAATCAGCTTTGAAAAAAAGTTAGGTATACTGCTATATTCTCTTAATTAAACAAATAGAGGGATCTGCTCTAATGGTGTCTGTAAATAGAATATCATGTCTGCATGTTGTATGACAAATAACCCCTAAGAAAACATTGTGCAATATATTATTTATTGAATCTGTCCTACAAATTTGATTCGAAACTGTCCCATTGCTATTTGTTCTTCAATAAAATTATGAAAAAAAGGAAAATTTTAATTAGTCTAAAACCTTATCTAAGGTTGTCAAGATTATCTCAGGATTTATGGAAGATAATTATATTGCTGATTATTTACACTGAAAATATTTGCATTCAATCTTCTGTTAGCGTCTTCAACTTTTATGATAACTATTAAATGATACTGCTCTATAATTGGAAAGTACTTTTCATTAATTTTATTTAATTTTATTTTTCAAATTAAATTAGCAGGACAGATTCAATAGTTAATACATTGTATATTGTTTTCATAGTGGTAAACCGTACAAGGTGAATACTTGATGTTCTACTTACAAACACTGTTAGAGCAGATATCTCTAATCAGTGAATTAACAGAATATAGCTGTATACTTATCTTATTTCTTTAAAGATTAATTATAGTAAAGTTTCAATAATTAGTTCTTTCTACCTTGTTATCTTCCTAGTGGTTGTCCATAGTACAAGAAGCCAACATAATATCCTGTCCAACTACTATTAGTGCCCATCTTGCTTCTCATAGAACTATGCATAAGAACTGCATATTTATCCTAACTGCACTGTTTACATAAACACAGCATGGTTCTATCTTTGTATCCACTTTTTTTGTTTAGACCTGTCAAAGATGTGCACTCCATTGTCATCGAACCATTATAGGTGCCTGAACTTGGCGACACAACCGAACAGAATCAAGCAGTTCACAATAATAGGGAGTTATCTGAAGAAGTTTCTGACTAGAGCCATTTACAGCTCAACTTATAATTATAGCCTTATTAAATATACCTAATTTTTATACTTTTCTGCGGGATAGTTAAGACCGAGATAAAGCAAGATCTATATAAGAAAAAATGTAGCTTTTGTATCTGATGAGGTCAGTCAAGTCCCCTCAGGGTTTATCTTGTAATCCTGTACCTCACTCTGTAGATCCATTGTCTGTGTCATCCATGTGGATGCATCATAGCCGTTGCTTGACCAGTTTGCTCTCTCTGACAGCCTGAAAGTTTTATCTCCATGTGACTCCCTTAGGCACACTATAGAACATCGATCGCCGTCCTCTGTGGTTCCATAATCTCCTTGATCAGAAAATTTGGGGCACAACTGAGTTCCATGATGTTACAGTACAGGTTCTCCTGTGTCCTGAGTCTTCACTGACCTTGAAAGGCTAGGGCCAAAATGTTGGGTGACCTTGCGACCATCTTTCTCCAATTTTTGATCTGTGAAATTAGGTTGTTAACCATCCAGAAGAGAAGCTGATTAACACCCTGCAATATATGCCATTCAGTTTGCACTATCTGACTGAATTCTTTTTAGTTGTTATACATTTCTATTTGTATTTCTTCTTTTGACTTCTTATGCTAGGGAGACTATACAATATTTGGACATGTTTGGTTTATTTCACTTATGAGTATATGTTCAAGTGGCATCCACTTCAATTATAAATGCAAGTTTATCTTCTTTATAGATGAGTAATGTATAGAAATACAACATCTTTTTCAAGCATTGCTCATGTGACAGGCATCTTGGTTGTTTCCAAGATTTTGCTATCACAAATTGTGTTGCTATAAACATAGGTACACATATATCACTACCATATGATGTTTTCAGTTCCTCTAGAAAACTGCCCAGTAGAGGGATAGCTGGCTTGAATGGGATTTCCAGGCTTACTTTTCTGAGGAGTCTCCACACTGATCTCCACAATGGTTGTACCAGTCTACATTCCTACCAGCAGTGGAGAAGTGTTCCCTTTTCCCCACATCCTCTTCAACACTTGTTGGTTGATTTCTTTATGATAGCCATTTTTTCTGGAGTGAGATGGTATCTCAGTGTTGTTTTAACTTCCATTCCATGGATGGCTAGTGATGTGGAACATTTTTTCACATATTTATTTGCTTATTTAATTTCATCCTTCAAGAAGTGTGTATTTATCTCAGAAGCCCAATTCTGGATTGTGTCTTTAAATTTGAGGGCCCTAATGTATCTTAGTTCTTTATAAATTCTAGAGAGCATACCTTTGTCTGAGTGCATATTAGGTAAGAACTGCTTTCATTGTATCCCATAAATTCTGATAAGCTGTGGTTGAATTTTCATTGAATTGTAGATATTATTGAATTTCTTGTTTCATTTCATCTGTGATCCACTGATTGCTGTGTAGAGTGTTGTTTAATTTCCACGAATTTACCGGGTTTTTCTGGTTTCTTTCGTCATTTGTTTCCAGTTTCATTGCAGTGTGTTCAGGTGATATGCATGGGATAATTTGTGTTTTCTTGCATATACTTAGGTATGACCTATGGACTAGTATGTGGTTTATTTTAGAAATTGACTCATGTGCAGCTGATAAAAATGTGTATTCAGCTGTAGTTGGGTGGAACACTCTGTATATGTCCACCAAGTCCTTTTTTTCCAAGCTCTGGATAAGTTCTGCTACTCCCTTGGTAATTTTTTGTCTAGTTGACCTATATGTTTGAGATAAGGGCGTGTTAACGTCTCCTGTTAAGACTGTAGTCTGGATATTAGGTTTTTCATGTCCGTTAAGATTTGTGTTATATAGTTGGGTGCGCCTGTGTTTGGTGCATAGATGTTCATGAGTGTTGCCTCTTCCTCTTGAATTTCTCCCTCAACCAATATATAGTGGCCTTCTTTATTTCATTTGTTCTTTCTTGGTTTGATGTTGAGATTGTCTGAGAACAGAATTGCTACTCCTGCTTTTCTCTGAAGTGCTGAGGCATGTAGTATTGTTTTCCAACCTTTGACTCTGAGCCAATGAATGTCTTTTTGAGTTATGTTTCTTGTATACAGTATGTTGTTGGATTTTGTTTACTAATCCACTGTGCCAGTCTATTTCTCTTAATTCATGAATTGAGCCCATTTACACTGATGTGTAAATGAAATGTGTTGACTTATATTTGTCATGATATTTACCTTCTGTTGTTTACTCCTTTTTGTCTTGTGCTTAATTGTTTTCCCTACTTAGTGGGTTTCTTCCATTCTCATTCATGGAGTTCTGGTCATTGTAGTCTCTCTCTAAAACATCTTTCAGAAGCCTGTGTAGACATGGCTTTGTCATCATGAAATTCTTTAGTTGTTCTTTGTCATGGAAGTATTTCATTTCTCCATCAAACTTGAAAGAGAGTTTTCCAGGGTACCATAGTCTGGGCTGGAATTTGTTTTCATACAGGACTTAAAGAACTCTGCTCCATGCTCTCCTTGCCTTCATGGTTTGTGAAAAGAAGTTGGCAACAATTCTCATGGGTTTTCCTCTGAATGTGATCTGCTTCTTCTCTTTAGCAGCTTTCAGTATATTATTCTTGTGTTGCATTTCTAGGATATTGACTATTATATGTCTTAGTGTGTTTTTAGTTGGGTTGAAGTTATTTGGTGTTCTGTATGCTTCAGTTACCTGAATGTTGGATTGTTTCCTCATATTTGGGAATTTTTCTGCTATTACTTCTGCCCATATTCTTTTTATATCATTTGTATTGACTCCTTCATTCTCATTCGTGCTAATTAATCTCACATTGTTATCTTGGTGTCATCTTGCAGGTGATGACTTATTTTTTCCTGCATCTTTTTTTAAGAGATCCTCTCTCGCCTTTTCACTATCTGCACCAGCATCTTCAAGATCTGAAACTTTGTCTTGCTTTCACTCACGCAGTTCTGAAGACTCATGATGGAGATTTTAAGTTCTTGTATTTCTCTTTGACTCTGCTTCATGCATTCTATTTCTTTTTGGTATTGCTCATTCCAGGAATCCATCATATTTCCGATCTCCTTCATTATTTTTATCAATGTCTTCTTTATAGGTAGGTATTAATTCTTTTACTGCAGAGTTTTTTCCAAATTGGATTTCCTCTACATATTTCTGGAACTGATTCTCTACTTCAGATGCTATGATTTCAAAGAATTCTTGTTTTTTATTTCAGAAATTATTTCTTCTTTGAGTTTCTCTTTACCTTTCTGCTGTTGTTTCTTTGCTTCTGACACTGTTAATTCATACATTTCAGCTGGAATAGTGTTCTCTGCACTTGTTCTTGGTGGGTTTGGGGTTTCTCCCATGTGTCTCTGAATTTGATTCATTATTTCAGATAGTATGTATTCAAATATTTCTTTTTTTATTTCAGGCCTTAATTCTCATCTGAGTTCCTCTATACCTTTCTGCTGGTATTTCTTTGCTTCCCCCTCTGTTAATTCATTCATTTCAGCTGAGCTATTGTCCTCTGCACTTATTGGTGGAGTCGAGGCCTGAGATTGAATTTTTTCTCCTTGTGTTTGTCATTTTGTATAGCACTGACCTCTGACCTTTCATGTAGAGATTTCGTGCAGTTACAAACTTAGCACGTGATGAGATTTAGGTGTCAGTCTATTAAGTTTAAGATTATGCAGTTATGCCTGGCCTGGATCTAGCTGTTGTGCTCAGTTCCTCTTTGCTGCAGCTCTTGTGGTACAACTGTGTGCCTATCGTTCCCCCGTGTTGTGTCCCTGGTCCAAGGAGCACTGGGGAATGCAGACGCTCTCTCTCTCACACTCACCAGGCCAGGCGTGGTGAGGTAAGGGTGGATTGGGTGCAGGGAGGGCCACAAATGTTCTCACTCCCTTGGCAGGCTTGGGGGAAGGGGCCCTGGGAGTTGCTGGACAAGTCATTCTGGGTTGTCTCAGGTTGCTTGCTCGCTCGCTGGCCTTGGGGTGGGGGCTCCGGATATCTGCATGCACGGGGAGAATCCAATGGCTCTCCCACACACTTACCAAACCGGGGTGCTGGGAGAGTTGGAAAAATTCCCACTCCCTTGACAGGCTTGGGGGCACGGACTCTGGGGAGTTGCCGGGCCTATGAATTTTACTAAGAAACAAATAGCAATGAGACAGTTTCAAAATAGGTTAGTAGGACAGTTACAATAATTAATACATTTCATATTGTCTTTGTAGTGGTTATTCATAGTACAAGATGCAGATATGGCATCCTGTCCAAATACTATTAGTACAAATCTTTCTTCTCATTGGATTATGAGAAAATAGCACTATATCTATCCTGTTTTTTATGTGCGGATACCAAATGGTCTTTCATTTGTCTCTCCCTTTCTTGGGGAATTTTTTTTTTTTTCAATACCAGGGATTGAACTCAGGCCCTTGCACTTGCCAGGGGAGTGCTTATTCCACTGAGCCATTTCCCTGGCCCTGGGAAGTATTTTTTATGTAAGTATTTCTTATATACAGATGAAGTCCTTCTTATGTATAGAATACCTTTCAAGTGGTTTATATAATTAGGCTAAGTTTCAATCTAATGAGAAAAAGGTTATGTCAAGCCAATACAACAATAATGAAATGTTGTTTTTTTGAAAAAAGTTAGTGAAATATAAAAACCTATAATGATATAGAACAGTAAAATAAAAAGACAAATTACATTAAGAGTCATGAATCATATGTAACTTTGGGTCCAGCAGTGCTTAGCAAAATAATTAAATACTATCAAATCAGTTTGAGTTAAATAATTTTATAAGGCTAAATGCACTTTATATATTTCTAGAGAAATGTAACACACTTAAAGAGAGGAAGAAAAAACCTCTGAAAGACATTGCTATCAAAAATGGAAATAATATTTAGAAATTCCTTGAACAGCAAGAACAAATAGAACACTGCCTTCTTTCAGCACTACAGGGAATCAAACCCAGGGCCCTCACAGTGCGCCATATCCTTATTCTTTTTTGTTGAATTTGTCAGTGTTGCAACAGGCTCTCACTGAATCACTGAGTCACCTAGGCTGGGAGGAAACTTGTGGTTCTCCTGCCTCAGCCTCCTGTAGTGCTGGGATTATAGATGTGCACTACCCTGACCAAGAAGCTTTTAGAACATATTTAATAGACCAAATATTCTAGAAGTTAGTGACATTGTTTAAACATAGAAAGGGAGAATAATATTTGTGGTTGCATGCTTCTAACTGTCCCTTTGCTTTCTAGAGTAAGGTAGTGCACCTGTGCCTACTGCTGTGGCTTTGCTACCCACCCTGGGCTTGGCTTTGAAACTTCATGTCCTGGGGCATGCCTGCTCTTTTACATGAGTCCTGGAAAAGAAGCCATGGAGGATCCAGCTACATGTAACCTAGTCCCGCTTTGCTTTTGCTGACCTGCAGACACATTGACAAAAAGTAAATATTCCATATTTACTTGGGTTTGTTAGCTATTTATTAGCAGAATATAAATTGCCTAATACACTTCCCACTCATTGCACAGTGAAACTTGAAACACGTTCCTGTTTGTCTCAATAGATGACAAAATTTTTACTTAGAAAAGCCAAATATAACCTATTGATTAAAAATAGGACAATAACAATAATAATCACAGATACTGGTCTTTCAGTTTTCAGTTCAGCATTCACCATATCTTAACAATAAGTAAAAAGTTGGAAAAAATCAACAGCACATATTCAGTAGAGAAGTGAGGTCAAATGACAAAGCCCCACTCCCACCCCCACCCCCTCTCCCACCACCAAACTGGAATGGTAACTAAATGAACATAGAGAATCATAGTTTATCAATCTGAAAACCTACACGTGAACATCTCTGGGGAATGAGTATCAGGACTGGAAAGCCTAGATGGTGCTAACGAACTGCTAGAGGCTTAGTGTAGACAAGTCTGACAGGAGAATATAAGAGGATGCTATCTGAGGATGACTCTTATACTTCTGTGAGTGTTATCTCCAAGAGTTCTATGAGGTTCTCATTTCATTTAAGCTGTGTACTAAAAAATGAATTATAGAAAAAATTGCAAACAGATCAGTAATCACAGACCCTATTTTGGGGCAATATAACCTACACGATGCAGAGGTGAATTTGGTCTACAGTTTTGGTGGCTAGAGTTTATAAATAGTATGGTACTAGCATCCTGACAAAGAACATTTCTCAGTGGCATCACAGTGTGATGGAGAAACAAAAAGGCGAAGTGTAGGAGGGAGACCAGAGTGTGGCATGATCTCACCTCATGACAACCTGCTCTATCTCAGGAAATACCTCATTCCATGTGAGTACCATTTGTCCACGAGTGAGAAAGGAGCCCCTATGACATACCTGTCTTACACTAGGCACCACTACCTGAAAGTTGCATCACTTTAGTACTGTGGTACTGTGGACCCCACTTCCAGCACACAACCTTTGGGGGACCACTGAAACAATATCATAGCTGTAGCACTGAGTCAAGAGGAATAACAGAGATAAAAGGGTGCAGTATATAGATTTTTCCTTTGCTTTCAATGTTAGCTGTGTTTCTATACTTTGTGCTCAGATGGTGCTACTTGATGATATGAAACATAAACATACTGGGAAAGAATCTATGAACCCCATTGTAATTTTATTTGAATGTATTACCACCATTTCATTTTGCAACAATCACTCATGAGCTATTTTTTTATTACATTTACAAATATGAATTGGAGTAGAATATGCTCTACCTAGGAACAAATCCAACAAACGTTGTTAAACAATAGAATTGGACAAATTACAAGATGCTATTTAAATGCATTTTTGAAAAGGCAATAATAAGTGACATTTTAGATTGTATTCTTAAATTTGAATGCTTCACATTATAAAGCTTCTCCCAACGTGATCTATAGATTCAAAGCCATGAAAATTCCCACAAGGTTTTTAACAAAAATTTCAAATGATTCCAAAATTCTAACAATCAAGACCCAAAGAGGCAAAATCCCTAAAGTAGGAGAGGTCTTGCTTTACTAGTTATCAAGAGCTAATCTAAAGCCACAATGATTAAGAAACTAATAGGAAAGAGTACTACACTATTTAACCAGTGGAACAGAATCTGAGCCAGGAAATTAATTCATGCATACATTTAAACTCAGTTTATAAGATAAAACATTATAGACTCTTCTAGAAATGGTGTTTAACTTAGTGACTGATTGCAGACAGGGACAAAAATGAAATTAGATCCCTTCTTTCTATCATACATAAAGATAGAATATTGATAGAAAAAGTGAAAGAGCAAAAGGGAAAAACTTTAAATTTCTGGTGGAAGATGTAGGACAATAAGAAAGGATTTCTTAAACAAAAGAAACATAAATTATAAATGAAAATACGAAAATGGCCATCAGAATTAATGAGTGTTTGCCAAATGACACCATAAAAATATGAAATCACAAGTCACAAAGTGCAAAAGAAAAGATTATTACAATGTATTTAATTATCCAAGGATTACTATTCACTGGTAGTTTGATAGTAAAAGACAACTCAAAAGGAAAATAAATAAGAACATAGGTACCTCACAGAAGAAAACATATAAAAAGGCCAATAAACACATGAAAAATGTTTGATTTCATCTAAGAAATACTCATTAAGAAACACTAAACAGCACACTTTAGGATCACAAACACAATTTCCCACCACTGTCTTCACAAACATGGAAATACCTGCTAGACCAGATGTTGGTGAGCACAGTCATCTGCTAACACTGCCATATCGAAGCACCACAGGGTAGTGAGATGTTTATTTTCCCACAGTTCTGGAAGCTGAAAGTCCAAAATCAACTTGGGAGCAATGCTGGTTTCCAGTGAGGCTTTCCACCCTGACTTACAGCCTTCCGGCTGTCTTCTCCTGTTGTCTTTTTAGCCTGAGCATGAGAAATTAGAAAGATGTCTGGTATCTCTTTTTCTTCAAATGCAGACAAATCCTGCTGGATTAGAGTCCCAGCCTTACAACTTCATTTAACTTTGTCTCCCACAGACAGTCACACTGAGGGTCAGTGCTCTGATGTGTGATTTTTAGGGTACACAGTTCATCCACAGCAGTGGAGCTGCACAGCAAGGAAAACAGCACTGGTGTGTGCGCAGAAAACAGTTTCTTCTGCTCCTTCAGAAAACAGTTGGACAATACCCAAAAGGATGAAACTGTGCATTCCCTGGGGCTTAGAAATTCCTCTTCTAGGTGTGAGCATTTTCTGGGGTTGCCAGATTTAGCAAATAAAAATATGGACTGCCTAGTTAAATTAATTGAGGACAAATTTTAGGTAAGTATCTCCCAAATGTTGCATGAAGCATGCATATATATATATATATATATATATATATATATATATATATATATACACACATATATCACAAACTATTTCTTGGTTCTACAAAACTTAATATAAATTTTTGTGGCACTGGGGAATAAATATAGGATCATCAGCCTGAGCTATATCCCAGTCCTTTTGATCTATTTATTTTGGAGTAAGTTGCTAAATTGCCCAGCCTGACGCAAACTTGAAATTGTCCTGCCTCTGCTTCCCGGAGTGCTGCAATTACAGGAATATATCACCATGGCTGGTTTGAAATCTAATTTCCATTTGGTGTTGTGTATTTTTTGAGGGGACAACTCTAGAAGCTCACATACATGAGCACAGGAAACAAGTGCAAAATTGCTCATAGAAGCATTGTTTCTCACACAAAAGCAGACAAGAAAATGAAGCCACCATTCATTTATCCCCTGGAGAATGTTGAAATAAGTTGTGGGGTATTTAAAAGTGAACCTGTCTGAAGAATGATTACACGTGTCTTCCTGCATGAATATCATGAATTCAACACTGTGACAGAAAAATATCATGTCACAGAAGAAATGATGTAGAGTAATTTCACACAGGCAACTTCAAAATGATGACAAAGGAAATAATTCCATTTTGTATTTTATTAATTTTATTGAGAAACAAATAGCAATGAGACAGTTTCAAAACTGATTAGTATGACAGTTTCAATAATTAATACATTGCATATTGTTGTCTTTGTATTGGTATTTATAGTACAAGATGCAGACATGATATCCTGTCCAAACACTATTAGTCAAATCTTTCTTCTCACTGAATTAAGAGAAAATAGCTGTATATCTATCCTATTTTGTATATAGAGATACAGAATGGTCCTTCATTTACTTTTGTTTAGTTTTCATTTTTTTTGTTTAGTTGGCTGGCCAAATAGGTCAGCTGATTAAAGCACTTGCAAGCCAGTGCAGGGCCTGGGGATTCAATCCCTGGGCCTGCCACCTGCTGTGCTGGCCCTGCCCCAAGGGCATGCTGAGACAGTGATTGCGACTGGACTTGGGGGTGCACACATTTAATCCAGCTCTTGGGAGGCTGTAAACAGGCAGATCACTACGAGTCTGATCTAGTACTAAGACCCTGAACACCCTGTAGACCCTTCCCTAAAATTAAAAAATAAAAAATAAAAAAAACCCAATTGCATATAAGTGGAGAAACCATGAGGAAAATCAGGGGCAAAAGTAATAAGAAACGAAAGATAGTGATTACTTTCTGGTAGGCAGAGGGCAACACTACAGGAGAAAGCACATGAGCTGCTTCAGAGGCTGTGGCAGGGTTTTGTTTTAAGGTAAATGAATTTATGCTTTGTTTTCATTATATATATATATATATATATATATATATATATATTTTTTTTTTTTTTTTTTTTTTTTTTTTTTTTTTTTTTTTTTTTTTTTTTTTTTTTTTTTTTTTTTTCTATGTCACTTTTGTGTTGCTGGGCCACAGTGCTGGACATGCACAATTTAAAGGAGAGCAACTAATTTGGTTCACATTTTATGGCAATTCAGCCTTTGATCAGGAGGCCCACAGGAAGAGGCATCATGGCAGAAGATCATGATGCCTCTTTCATGATGAGGAAGCAAAGCATAGAAGCTGTGCCAGGAGCAAAAGGCAAGTGACTCTGGATAGTACCCAAACTCATGCCTTATGGTATTGGACACACCCAGGAGTGTCTTTATTAATCTGGAGATTGATATGTCAGGGTTAATTGTGACATTGTATGGGTGTGTGTGGACCATTTGGGCAACTATCCTTGAAAAAGGAGTAATTTTGGCTGAGCCTCACATATTTCCTTCTATGGAGCTGGCTAGAACTTTTCAGTTGGCTTTGTGCAGTGCGTACCAGCCTAGCCGAGGTGCTGGTGGTAGTCTGTGGAGATGGAAGGTGTTTTTCCCCAGCACCTGTGCCTGCTGCTCCCTACTGTGAGCCAGGCGGAGAGGGATGCAGAGCCAGTGCTCCAGGGGTCAAGTTGTGAGATAGGGGCCATAACTGCCTTAGGCTTGAAAGGTTACTTGTCAGAGCTGAAGCGAATTTTCGATAGTACCTCAACTGCGTAATGCAGATTACTGTCTGCCTGTCATTCTGTCTGCACATTGCAGAGGCAGATGCAGGCCTCCTACCCAGTCCAGTCCTGGCACTCACTTACGTCCTACTGTTCTCACAGTCATTCATCCTCAAGTCACTCCTTTCTTCATGAATAAATAAAACCTGGGTTTGACCTTGGGTTGAGGCCTTTTCTGGATGGCCATCATCATGGCTGGATTTAGGACCCCCTCGGCTTCCTATAACTACAAATAGTCCTTAGTGTTATTATTCTTGTTGTGGGTTGCACTGGGTGTGATAGATTGGAATTAATTTGACAGGATTCCAATAATTCATCCATGAGATTACAAATATGAACTTGGACTGAGACAAGGACCACGAAAGTCTCTCTATATGTGTGTACCTATACACATCCACCCACCCCTCACAAGGATTCTTTGGAATGTTTGAAATAAATTCAGGAAATAAACCTGATCTTGTTTAATAAGAGTTTAATCCATGCTTCACATTACATTTTTACTCATTCATCTCCAAGTTAATACATTTTTGACCCTTTTCTAGAGTCCATCTTATTTCATCAGCGTAACGGTCTTCTACGTTGGCATCGCTGTTGTATTCTTTCTCCTCATTGGTTCTGTGCACTAACTAGTACAGAGCCTGAAGAAATATCCTTGCAATGTGCTCTTGAGGGGTGAGGATATTGTTACATGCAGCACAGTTAGTAAATTAGGGTTCAGGAATGATCCCAGGTCAGATTAGAAGTCCAGATCTTTTTCCAGTTTAATTTCCCCCAGTGTATAGACTGCTGTCCTCCAAAACAAAATGTTCCCAGGACACTTCCTGTTCCTTAAGCCAAAATGTTATATTCAGAATCATTCAATGTTGTGAAGAGATAATAAAAATAACAGCAGAGTAGAAAATCTCAGAGTGCGTTCATAATGAGAGTAACTACTGTTTTGTGTAGTTCTTGTTTTCATTTTTGTGTACAACAATATAAAATGTAATTCTTACTATAGGCCACAGTCAAACTTTTGAAAGCTTCTAAAGCACAGAACCCATTTTTTCATCCTAATTGGACTTTCCTTAATTTCCTCCTGATTGGACTTTCAGCATGGCTAAGAAATATGAAGCCAATACAAGAAGAATGGGTGCCTTTCAGTTATACTAATAATTCAATTTTTAAGGCCTTCTAAACTGTACTGTGTACCTAAACATTCTTGTCCTGGTAAACGGCAAATCTGTACCAACATCTTCCATTATATCCATTTTCCTCCATTGTTTTTATGGCTACTTTATTCCTTGGGGCCCTACAGTCATTGGATTTGCCCAGCAAGAGCCCCTTAGGGAGGCATGGCAGTGTTTGCCTGTAATATTAGTACTCTGGGAGTCTGAGACAGGCAGATGTCAAGTTTGAGCTAAGCTTACTCAACTCAGTGACTTAATGTGACTTTTTCCGAAAATGAAAAGGGCTGAGAACATACTTTGGTGTGGAGGTCCTGTATTCAATTTCCCATATTGAAAAACAAATCCAGGAAAAAAAAATGTTTCCCTGTTTATTTTTGAATGATTTGAAATCCTTCTACCTTTTTATGAAAGAGGGAATTCTCTGAAGAAAAGAGATGAAAACAGAAGATTTCTCTATTTCAGAGGCTTCCAAACATTTTGATCCCAGCACATATAACTTTCTAAAGGTTACACTTGATAGCACCAACTCTTGACTTACAAGCTTTAGTGGCTTTTTATGTTGATAATAGAACTTAAACTCCTTCCTGCAGCAGACAGAATCCTGCTTTGTAAGCCCTCTCTTCACCTCCCTGTCCCACCCAGTTTTCTCTGCAGCCAACCCAACACGGAACCAGAGACCCTCTAGCACAGACTCACTGCCATTCCCACTTGCTCTCTTTTCTGCCTCACCAGGAAAGCTGCACACCCTTGGGCTGGAATTCTGTTCCTCTGTTTCCACCTTAGGGAGTTGTTGGCTCACACCCACCCTTCACACATCTCTACCCTTGTCACCCTTGTGCAAACTCTTTGGGGCCTTGCAATGAGATATGTTCACTCCACTATCCCAACACATGGCCCAATTCTCCATGGAAAGTTCATTTGGGAGTTGAGCAATACATTAGTGAAGAAATTAAAATGACTGCAAAATTTAATTCTGAGAAATTTTGGATTGGATCCTCTGTAACTGGTTATTCAAAATTTATCTCTCATCAGGTAGCATCTGTGAATATGCACCCTTCAGTGATAACAGCAGCTCTGAAAAGGTTCTCAGAGGTATACAAATAAACAATGGAATTACTGCCGGTGGTGAGCTGTTTGATCTTTTCCAGAATCATACTGATTCTATCAGTAGATGGAGAACTTTCTCCATGGTAACATTTTCCTTGAATACAAAAGCTCCTGCGATCTGAAAGTAATCACTCAGGGATGCTATTCGTTCCAACTCAGAATTGTAGTTAGCTGGGAACTTGGACCAGAAAGTGCCCATAGAACAAGTAATACTTCATGTTCTCTTTACCGATGAGGTGAAGAGAAGACACAAACTGTGACTTGTGGATCGCCTCATTGTAATCACTTCCACAAACACTGGTGCACAATGATGCTTGCTCCAAGAAAGAAGCCAAATAGTAACAACATGTTCTTTATACTGGGGTAGTAGTTGGTCAAATTGACCTTGATGTCCTCTCTCCTTGCTTCAGGCTTCTGTGCCTCCAACTTGTATGAGAATTTAGAACTTGTAAACGGTGAATATTGGATAAGTCTTGAATGTTCTTTGAAAAAAGCAGAATTCCTGCAACATACAAGCATTGATTTGAGTATAGAGGCAGGAAGAGTCAACACTAAGCTATAACTTTAACAATACAGCACTACAAAAAAAGGGACCATGATGCCAGGCACATGGGAGACTGGCCCAGAGTTAAGGTGGCTGCAAGTGCTAAGGCGTCTATAGACTTAAATATTTGATTTTTGGTGAATTTATTTTTGGTACCAGGGATTGAACTTGGGACTTCGTGCTTACAGCTTATGCCACTGAACTATGTCACACATGGCACAATATTTGGTTTTAGACATAATTTAGTTTAGGCTCTCTCTTCCTGGAGAATTGGGATACAAGCTGGAATGAAGGTTTTTGTGAAACAGTAAATACTATGACTTTTCTATCTATAAGTGCCAAAATTCCTGCCAGTACTCTGGAAGTGATTGGGAAGAATCCTCACATGAAAGCCTATCAAGTATGTCACCCTTTGGGGGCAAGTGTGAAGTTTATTTTCTCCAATTAGTAAACCCTGAAAGTCAAATAAAGTGACTTACTCATTCAGAAAATATTTATTGAATGCCTACCATACATTAGACCATGCTCTGAGGTTTTGGTCAAAAGAAGTCCTTCCCACTCATGGACCATACATTCGTTGTTCTTTGGGAGACGGAAGACTATAAAGAATAAGCACAAGAAAGGGGAAGACAAAATGAAAAAGTCAGAATAGTGCTACAAACATATTTTATGGAAATGAGAGTGTGTGATGGGGTGATTGAATAAACTTGTCAAATGGCCTAAAAAAAGAGTTAAACAATAAACAGATGAAGGGCAAGGTTATCCACACAGATGTCTGAAAAAGAACATTTTGAGTAGAGTGAATGGCTCTTTCATGCATATTTATTTTGTCCAGGGAACAAGGAGACCAGAATGACCAGAACTAGCTTACTGGTTAAGCTAATGCAGTGGAATCTTAGGGATTATCAAATCAGAAACTTTCGTTTTTGTTTAATAAAGTCCACAAAGGGCCGGGGAGATGGCTCAGTGAAATAAGCACTTCCCTGGCAAGAGCAAGGGCTTGAGTTCAATCCCTAGTTTGGCAAAAAAAAAAAAAAACAAAAAAAAACAAAAACAAAAAAACAGTCCAGAAAGAGGAGAAGCAATAGCTGCTTCATTCAGAAGCACAGGCAGACAATGGTTCAATTATTTTCAACATGTGATATTTAAACGTTTCTGGACATTAATATTACAGAAAGTAAAAGAGAGTGTGAATAAGTACAAAAGGTTTTTTAATATTAATTTTATTGGGAAAGTAGTAGCAATGAGACAATTTCAAAACAGATGAGTAGGACAGTTATAATAATACATTGCACATTGCATATTGCTGTCTTCATAGTAGTTACTCATAGTACAAGATCCAGACATGAAAAAAAAAAGATGCAGACATGATATCTTGTCTAATCACTATTAGTTCAAAGTTCCTTCTCATTGAAACAACTTCTGACACTGCCAGTCCTGCGGATAACCCACTACTATCATAAACTACTGGATTGTATTGGATTACTTTGCTGAGTTCATGCACCTACAATATATGAATGGCAATGGAGTACCCATCTCTAGCAAAAGTAAACAAAAAAGAGGGATATCAATGAAGGACCATTTTGTAGTGAGAAAAAATTATGTATCTGTATATACAAAATAGTTGGGGAAGATATACAGCTATTTTATTTTTTATTTTTTTTTGTCTTTTGTCTTTTTGAGACAGGGTCTCACTATGCAGTTCAGGCTGGCCTTAAACTCACTTTGTAGCTCAGGCTGGTCTCGAACTCACAACAATCCTCCTGCCTCAGCCTCCCGAGTGCTGGGATTACAGGCATGCGCCACCATGTCCGGCTTAGAAAGAAATTTTTTTTTTTTTTTTTTTTTTTTTGCGGAATCAGGGATTGAACTCAGGTCCTTTCGCTTGCCAGGGAAGCGCTTATTCCACTGAGCCAGCTCCATGTCCCCCCTATACAGCTATAAGAGGTTTTATCAGGTTAGGAAGGCTAATAGTTCTCATTTGTTCAGGAATGAAGGCTTCTCTAGGACATGAGGCTTTCTTTCGTCACTAAATTGGAACAGCTCTAGGCAAACCAGGAAGGCTGGTGACTGTGGGCCAAGCCTGCAGACGCACTGTGCCGCCGGCCTGCCGGGCTGTGGGTTCCAGCCTGACATCATCGGCTCACTGCACGTAGTACAAAGGGGCTTGGGGACTGCAGTCTGACTTAGTGCCAGAACAGAGGAAATGAACTCAGACAAGGGGAAGAGTAGATCACAAGCGATGGACTACTGGAGTGCCTTTGAGTTTCACGCTAAGTGAGATCAGAAGCAGTCAGGAAGTTTTCAGAAGAGGAGGATATTTTAATTATACTTTTCCATTAAAAAAAATAGATGACATGTTTATATACCTGGTACTCTTACAAACTTTTAGAAGCATAAACATGATTTAATATTTATAATAACCTGATAGGATAAGTACTTCCATCATTCCTGTTTTGCAGGGGAGTAAACTGAGGCACAGAAAATTTCAGCCACTTGTCCAAAGTTATTGAACTCTGTGAGCAACAAAGCTAAAGCTAAAGCGGTTTAGCAACCATAAGGCTTGTCAGTGAGATATTTCTGGGGTTTTGCAGAATAATCAGGAAAAATGTATTTGCTTGTCATGTGACTGTCCTTTGTATCTGGGCCCTTTCCCCTCTGCAGGTGTGTATGTGTTCCTAGTCACACCCTCCCTGGGGCAGCCCTGCCAATACTACCTGTCTCCTAAAGGAATGACGGCCAAAGTGACACCCACAAATGTGCTGGGGCGCTGGGATGAAAACTGGTGAAACAGAGGAAGGATGTTAGCAACTTGGGAGTTGGGGCCTTGCTGACTGCCACACCTCCCCTTTCCTTCTCCTTATTTCATATTAGATGAAATTCTTCTGCCTATCCCTAGGAAGACAATATGAAACTTTTGTTTTCAATCTATACAAATTTTGCTTTGCTATCACTTTCTGACATATAATTTCACTGTTCAAATTCAGGTTTTTTTTAGAATGTTTTAAATACTAGTACCTAAATGTTAGGAAATGCTGCCATCTGTTCTTCTATACTATGAGTCTGAAAATAAAATGATATAATGCCTTTAACTCTATTTAGCCAAATTATATAATAGACTGAATGAACATTCATTATTGTTGATAATCAAAAAAAAATTAAACACATCACAAGACAATTATGATACATAATTCATTTCTGGAATCTTTTAAAGTGAGATGTTGCAAACAAAAGGCACCATGACACGGAGGCACAAGTGGTAAATGGCACCACATAGAAAATTAAAAACAAGTAAGATGAGGATAAGGCAGTCAGAACAACTTGAGCAAGGAAGAAAACAGTGTGACTTGTGATTGGTGGGGGCAAAATAGAGATTTCCAGAGAGCTAGTTAGAAAATGATGAACAAGATCAGATCACATTTCTCATAAACTCTCCGTCAGGTGACTTGTTTTGCATTCAGTCTCTGCAAACAAGCTCAAGGAGGGTGCTGGGTCATCTTCTTTGTTAAGTTGACTGAACGAAGAGCATCCTTGCGAAGCGGTTGGGTCATGGAACAGCATGCTCATCGGCGACCGACCCGGTGGTGTCCACAGCTGAACGTGCTTCTGGGAGTTACTGCCCAGCTAGAGGGAGGTCTGCGCTTGGCCTGTGGGGGCAGATCCGGAGCTGGTGCTCTTCGCTGGGCCTCTGCCTATGGACTGTCGTGGAGGGAGCGGCTTCGCTCTACCAAGCCCTGCCGTCACGATGTTTCTGCTGTGCAGCAGCGTACCATCGGCTGAATCTCGAAATCATGAACCCGTGTGAACCTCTCCTCCCTGACGCTGCCAGTGGCAGGTATTTTGTCTTGGTGATCATGATGCTGACCTACACAGCCTGGAAGTCTTGCCTACAGATAAAACATGTTGGTAGATGGGGAATAACACATAAAGTATTTTTCTTAAAATATGAAAATTTTCTCTCAAACTGAATATGAGGACATCTCTGCAATCTATGTCTACAATTGATAAAACTTTCTTTTGAGATCTCTACAGGGTATTTGATTATCTGCATACATACAACAGCATCCTAAGGATATAAGGAAGTAGTTCCATCTCATTCAATGAACTTAAAAGGAGAATGCTTTTTATCACCTGCTTAGGGGGACATGGAGGTGTTTTCAGGGTGGACAGCAAAGTTAATAAGTATAAGAACATGCTTTCTTTTATCAATATGTTATTACCAAGGAGAAGAAAAATTAGGAAGCATTCATGGAGTTTGTAACATTAAGGAGCTTTATGTCAAATGTGGTTACTGGTAGACCTTGGTAATGGGGTGCAAACAACTTTTAAACAGATGTTAAACGCTGTACTATTTCTTATTTCAGACTGAAACTATTTAAAGAATTACATATAAGATTATACAAATATCAAAATTCCAAGTATCTAAAACAGGAATGTATCAGATGATATACTGAGGCTGGAAAAATAAGACTAGAATTTCTATTAATATTTATTTAAATACCATAAAATTATTATAATAGTGCAGTATTATTTTACTTAATAGGGTGACAATACTTGTGCACAATTTATAAATAATTGAAATTATAAAATTTTGGATTAAATTTTAGGATTTATTTTTTAATTGATAAGGTACACGATCTAAAAAATGTGGAGATATTGAATGTCACAGGAGACTCTTTAGGAAAGGGTCTACAAAGTCTACAGGATCTCACTATGTAGATCAGACCTGGGATTACAGACACGCACCTCCGAGCCCAGTCTCAATTGCCATCTCAGTGCGCCCCAGGGGCGGGGTTGGGATGACATGACAGGGATCAAACCCTGGTCCTTGTGCTCTGCCTAAGCCTGCGCTTTAGTCTGCTGAGCTACCTGGCTGGCCTTGAGATTCTTTTACGTACACTGGTTTCCTTAGCTACTTTGAAATGAGATTAAAACAAATACGCCACCCTAAAAGAGGAAGAGAATGACAATAGCTAAGGGAGGAAAATTCTGGGTGGGTATGAAGATGCAGAACAATTATTTTGCATTCGTAGCAGATGGTCCTGATGCCCCAGGGTGCACTCTCCTCCAGAGCTCTGATTCCAGCTGCAGTTGCAGCTCAGGGGCCGTTTCACTGGAAACTGGACTCAACGTAGCAGCGGTCACCTCTGGCTCAGCCTTAGTCTCTCTTGCATTCTTCCTTTGGGTCATCTGTAAATCACCTTAGTTTATAAAAAAAAAAAAAAAAAAAAAAAAGAATGTATATGTGGGGTTCGATCCCAGATGTGCTGTGCACCCCTGGGGTGCGCTGAGATGACAATTGACACTGGGCATGGTGGCGTGCCTGTAATCCCAGCTCTTTGGGAGGCTGAACACAGGCGGATCCCTATCTGTCCAATCTACACAGTGAGACCCTGTAGACCTTGTACTAAAAAAAAAAAAAAAAATGAATGTAGGTAGGAACAATTAAGTGCTGCAATCTAAATACATTTGTTTTGTTAAGGAGTGGATGTTGGCAACTATTAAGTATTTCAGGTATAATACCATGAATGATTTAGAATTAAATAATGGAAAGGCGAATTGTGAGCACGCTTACCTGAGCACGCTGCATTCCACTTACAGGAGAAACCAGATTACTCCAAACTAAACTATCAATAAGAAACTAAACTGTCAAGTATTTATAGTCAAAAAACAAGAATTGAAAGGAAGTCCAAGCCAAGATACTATCAATGATACCCTCAGAATGAATGGTCTTTCCAGAAAAAATACTGCAAACTCCAACTGGTAGCTGTGGAGCATCTCAGCGTGGCTCACTTCTGTGTGGTCGCCAAGCTGAGCTTCAAATAGTCCCTCGCTTATGTATGGGACATATTTCCACCCCCTCCTCACCCCGGTGGTGGAAGTGTGCAATTGCTAGTAGTTCTAAACTGTGCCTATACTGTTTTTTCTTTTCATATCTATGATAACAATTAATATATAAACTGGGTATAGTAAGAAATTAATGGCAATATCTAATACAAAATAGAACAATTGTAATAGCCAGGTGCAATAAAAATTATGTGAATATGTCCTCCCCCCTTAAATGGTAGTATATTGTGTTATATTTGGATCATTGTTGATTGTGGGTAACTGAAATAACAAAACGTGCAACTGCAGATAAGGAAGGTGCTCTGTGTGTTAATTTCAGAACATCCAGTAGGTCCTTAAGGGTGACTTAATGGTATGCAAAAATGAACATCTATGGAAAAATCTTTAACTGATTAAAAACTAAGGAAAGGATTGCATGTTGCATCTATTTTCAGCTGGCTCCAGAGAACCTGTTGGCTTCCACACTTATTTCTGGAATCAGCAGCCTTCAGCTGTGGTGGCATCTGAATATGCTGATGGCGGTGGGGCTGCATGGCCTCACTCACAGAAGAGATGATGTTGTTGGCAGCTTTCATCTCATCTGCTCTTATTTTTCATCTTCTGTGTATATTTTATTCTTTCTTATATCTTTGGCCCTGCAATTGCACACCATTGAGTGGGAAATGGTGCACTCTATCTGTTTTTTGAAAAATAAGGATACCCTTTCCATCTTTAGCAAGCTGCTTGGGCTGTCTTCATCTGTGCTTAGGTTTCAAACAATCTTCTGCCCCCTGCATTGTTCTTCCTGAAGTTCTCTTTAGTGACATTCTTTAGATGTTACATGAATGCCAGGTTCCTAGGCTTTGGAGGATCCACCAACAGAACAGCCGGAAGCAATCACATTCTTAGTGGCTGCACCTTCTTTTTGTACTTGCTGGCCAACAAGGTAATGCCCACCATTTGGTCTCAAATCCAATTTCCAGTTTGTTCAGATAAACCCAAGTAGACAGACATCCTGCAAAATATAGAAGCAGAGCTTCTAGAACTTTCCTTGACATGAGACACAATATGATTGATGCTCAGAATTGGTTCTTGGAACAGGATTAGTGAGAAAACAGTTTGGAGTTTCTGGAATAGTAGCATGTGAAATGGTTTCTTAGTTTCAATTAATACCTCATGGTAACTTGAAATGTTAACTTAGGGGAAGCTAAGTGAGGGGTAGAAGAAGACTGGCAATTAGCTTTGCAGGGGATTTGGAGCTAATACAGTTCCAACCAAGTAGCCATTTCCCTTTTTGCAACAGTGACAGAGTCCTTTTAGTTTTCTACCTGACTGGATTTTTTTTTTCTTCAAGTAGGTTTATAGGAGTTACCCCATCTCATATTGAATGTTCTTAGATTATTAAAAAATGCTAGCTCCTCTATTCCCACTTGAACTCATAACTTTTTCTTGCTTTATCAGGTTTAGGGTAGCTTAAGAAAGAAGAAGAGAACAAAAGCTCTCCCTATTTTTTAACCATTGTGAACGTTACAGGATGGTACATCCTGGTACTTAGTGTATCCTAGAGAAGAGATATAATTTCAAACTTATAACTCATGAGAATTGTAAGATAGATTTATGAAGTTATTATAGCAAAAAGTTGGTGTATGCCTTCCTTACCAGAGGGATTCCTTCTCATCACTACAGGTCAGAGCTATCTGATAACCCAAGCTAGCACTGGTGGCTTGGGTGACCTAAAGGGAAATTTCTTTTCCTTTCAAGGCAAAATCCATCATACCGTGGGATCAGAACCTGAATTATGTGTGCATCTGCATCTGTCTTCCTATAGTATACATTGAGTAGTTTTATTAACTATTCAAATACCATAATACCTGGTATGATTGGGACAGGATTGGGATTCAAAAGTGAGCAGATATTCAGAATCTAATGATTTGAAAGTACCTGCTACATATTCTTCTCACTAACTGAGTATAGCAAATGCACTGAAGAAGAAAATAAGAGACTAGGAAAATAGCTATTTTATAAAGATCAGGAAAAGAGTAAAAACACCTTCAGTTTAGTACAAAAAGTACCTTGTTCCTCAGTGGACTGCTTCAAGTCTTTAGTTGCATAAACTTGTCCTTTTATTTTGGGTAGCTACTATAGTCTTAATTGCCTTAGGGCAGGGAAAGCTTTGGCAGAGAAAATAGAAAATATGGGATAGACTCTTTTGACTAAGAACTGCGAAGTCATCTCGAATGCCTGACCTGAGCTGTGTTACTCAACTTTCACTTGAGTATCAGAAGAAGGTATAGTGAATAGAAGTTGAGAGACTATCCTTGGTGATTTTCTGTTCTCTGGTTAGGAAAGCCCTGCTTGCCTGAGCTGCCTGGATGCATTCTGAACCAACAGATCTTTGTGCATTCAGACCAGTACCTAAGGCATCAAGTTTAACAAGTAATGATTTTGGCTTACACAAAATCACCCCTCACTTTGTGTTTGGGGCAGACCATGAAGAGTGTGGCAGTCTTTGCATATATCCTTGATTGTGCAGAACCTACATACCAGAATTTCTTTGGGAAGGGAAGGTGCTAAGAGTCTTGTGAAAGTTGAATCTCTGATCACATTAGAGCAAATGTGAAAAAGAATATTGTAAGTTGTTGAGTTTCCACTTTTTGCAGATTTTAAATATTAAAACTGTGTTTCTACATTCTTCCTCAACATGAAGGTACTGGCTCATGTGCCGACAAACTGACATTTCAATGCTTTTATTAATTAGCAATTAATGCCAAAAGTGAGTAGCAGGCATTCATGAAGAGGCCAATTAGAGACTACATCATTGTCAAAATGCCTGAAAGCCAGAGACCCAGCAGGCAGGAGAGTCTTGGCAAGCAACGTCCCACCGAGCAATTGTTCTTGTTTAAATACTCTACAGGTTGAAAATTTGTCAAACTGCCTTGGAAACATACTTTCTTGGGTTGATACTGGTAAGTCAACACAGCCTTAGCCAGGTTCATGAGAAAACATGTTTTCAAAGCAAATATATCTAACATATATGCCAGTTTTGACTTTCAAATAATGCTGAAGAAATTTCTTTCTCATAATTGAAAAGTTCATTTGACATTTATAATGACACAAATTAAATAGATGCTCACAAATTCTGTTTTTCCATGATACTGTTCCAAGTCTGATTATACATTTTGGGAATCAAGCAGTCCTAAATTACATGTCTAGTCTATTACTTAATAACTGTATGACCTGGGAAAGTTTTATTTATTTATTTATAGATTTATAGATTTAATTTTAGTTTTTCTATTTGAAATTGAGAGAGCAACACATTTTGCAAGGGAGAACTGTGCAGATTTATGTTAGGGTGTGTTATTTTCTCCTTGTAAGTTTCCTTCTCTCCTGTCTTTTCTTTCTTTTGTTTTTCCCAGGTGGTTGGCTACCTTGACTTATTTCAGGCAAGTATTGGGAAAAGAATGAACAGAAATAATCTGGAACTCTGAATTTGTGTTTTCGAAGTATTAACTCATAGAACTTTAAGGTTTTTTAATACAACAGAAAAGGAAGAAATAGAGACACAGAAAAAGGAAGAATGTGATGACACTGGGAAGGAAATTTTCCTCTGACCAGAGGAGCAGAGGAAAGATCTGTGAATTATGAGAGCAGATGGTGCCTTCCAAATAGGTAACAGGACTCTGGGGATAAACGGCTGCAAGTCAAGGGCAGGTTAATGACCACTACAAGAGGTTTCTTGGAGGCTCCTGGCCAGTTTCTGCCCAGAAGAAGCTGAGCACTATCAGATCTGAGAAGACAGGAGAGGAGAAAGGGTGCACACTTCAGTGGGAGTGTGTGACAATACACGATCAGTGAGTAAGGGTGTGCTAAGCAAGGGGAACCTGAGCAAAGAGGTTCAGGAAGTAGAGGGCATTTGGTTTCTCTAGTGTCCTTCATGGCCATCTTTACCTCTCTGGGACCAGGATCCCCAGGATATCTCTGGTTTTCCTGAATCCTTAGAATATATACAGATATATATTCTACTTTACTTGACAGACCTTGATCTGTTTGTGAAATTTCTCCTATTTCAGCTTTTACATTTCAGTGTCTTTCTCCCTCTAATACAGTAACTAATAACATAAATTAGTTTATTGTTACTATTGCTGCTAATAACAAATATGTGTGTTTTTTTTAGTTTTGAAGACTGCCTCTATGATAAAAGATGAATTTGTCCTCTTCTAGATTTATATGAACTTAGTAATTAAGCTCTGAAGATAATGCCTTTTCTGTGGTTCTTTACTGAGAGTCATAACTAAGGAAAGTATAAAAGTGTAGGACAGTGTGTTTGCCTCTCCTTGTTATTGTACCAGTGTTCAAATTTCTGGAAACCCTGCTGATAGTGTCACACTGAGAAGTGGTGGCGCCTGTGGTCATGAAGAATGGAACAGAACCGACTGACTGGCCAGAATGGAGATGACACCGAGGCTTATGAAAAATTGGAGGAGCTACTCCCACTTTTCTTGAATGATGCCAAAATTTCAGCCCACGCCTAGGAAAGTCATACTTTTTTTTCTTATGATCACAAATATGAGCAGAAAAATGGTTTTCTTTTCTCTTCATCTAATAAAAATCCTACTATTTTGAAATCATTGTGTTATACAGAGCTGGGTGAAGTCAGTGAGGACACGGACATCTTTTAAAGATTTTCTCAGTTCTACATATGACAAATTCATTCATCTAAAACTGAAAAAAAAAAAGACAATGTGCCAGTTAAGGGCATACATTTCTAGGTGAGAGAGACTTAAATTTCAGCCCCATCATTTATTGTATGATCATCTTCAACTTGTTTATGTTCTGAGCCCGGTGTCTCATTTATTTATAAAAAGGATATGCTATTGTATTATTAAAGATAGCTTTAAACTTGTAGACTTCTTGAGAGCTGAGAGGCTTCCAGGGGTCCCTAATCACCTGAATTAAGCCATAAAATTGTGAAAACTGTGGGCCTAAACTGTAAGGTTGTGTGAAGATGAAATGAAGATAGTATATGATGGGGACTTATCATAACCAGGTTAGTTAGTTACAAGAACATTTATAATGCTGAGGTGAAATTATACCATCCCAATACTGGATGTGATGATGTTTTAACCCCGACATTTAAAGTGTGTGCCAGATTAACTTTCTGGTATATTTCTGGGCCTTACGCCGCCTGAAGGAAATAAAGGCCCGCAATTTTCAGAACTGTCACTTATCTCTCATATTATTTTTCCTTTTGTACCTTATGGAATAAATTTTTAAAAAGTTTTTACCATAACTCATGTAGAGTTTATAAATTAGAAACATAAAGATAATGCTATGTTAAAATCCAACTACTGAAGGAAACCACAATATTTTAAGTGTGGTTCAATGGAAGATTAGGAATGTTAACAAGACGGCTCATTAAGTATAAACACTTGTGTAGCTCACTGATGTTTATGAATTATACAAATTTTTAAAACTCAGTTTATTTTGATTTATCTAAATTCTGGGGCAGGGGAGATGGCTCAGCAGAATAAGCACTTCCCTGATTTATCTAAATTCCAATTAATAGTTTTATTTCAAAACTCTGTCAGCATTCCTTGAATTTGTTATGTCTGACCTCAGTGTAAAGGTGGAGTGCCTTTTCCTAGTCCCATGAGTGGATGCAAGATGCTTCCAGGGATTCCCACTATAGGTAGGAGTCATGGAATGAAAGATGATACAACCTGTCTGCAATGAAACCTGACATAAAAGACACTGATTGATATTCTAGATTACCTACATGAATTCATAGTGAATTCTGTTCAGACTTCTGAATGTTTAACAACACTCTCCCAAATGTTCAACAGGATTATCTTATCCTTGAAAACATTTAAAAGACATGTACCCAAGAAAGATTCTTACCAAAATTATTGTTTACTAAAGATTTAGGAACCATGTCATGTAGGGTCTTGGAGGGGTTTGAAAATTATCTTAAGTGGAATAGAAAACCCTTATCGGCCTTAAAGATGAAAATAATAAAATCTAGTGATTTAGAAAACAATCAGGCTATAGGATCGATTATAGGAGATTTCAGGAATACAGAGAATATTGTTTCAATGCATGTGAAAGGAGACATAGCTTAGATACGCTGGAGCAATAGGATATACAGGGAAGTGGGTGGAGCTGAGCCATGGTTGAAGCTGGATGAAAAAGGCTTAGTGATGGAGGAGGTGGTATACGACGAGTAAAAGAGGGCAAGATAAGGTCTTCAGTTTACGTTAGTAAAAGGAGGTAGTGTTTAAAGGCTAGGAAATATAAAGCAAGGAAGCTGTAGGGCAGAAAACCAATGTTAATTTTTCTTAATCAGCAAAGGGAATTCTAGGATCATGTATCTGAAAGTTAACGAGTGATCAAGTACAGCTAGGCCTTCAAGTGTCCAAATGGTGCAGTCTTCTTTCTCTCCATTCATATCTATCTCTGACTCGCTGTCTCTCCTCTGTATTATGTCATTATTGAGTTCTCTTCTCTTGTTGGGAAAGGTGATTGTTAGTTTCAGATTCACACAGTCCCCATAGCTCCCCCTATGGAAGTATGAGAGTCTCTGCCTGGGGGTACATGTCATAATGGCCCGATTTCTAATTACCATAAGCTTAGAGTCCTTTGGTGAGTCCTGTATTCATACAAGAATGTGAAGGGGGCTAGGGAGATATCTCAGTTAAGCTGAGCATAAGTTTCTGCCTGGCAAATGGGAGGTCCTGAGTTCTATCCCTGGTACAAACAAACAAATAAACAAACACCCTGAAAAAACAAAAACAAAAAATAACCCCTCAAGAATATGGAGAATTGCCTCCACCAGAACCACAGGAAATAGGTTCTGCGTAAAAGAAAAGTCATTGCATTTCTAGAAAGGGGAGAGATTCTTGGAAGGTTTAAAACTAGTCAATGACCATGAACACCACTGTTTTCACAATTGGTTTTCATCATTCTTCTTTTGGGTAGGAATTGGATTCCAGACTCCACCAGATCAAGACATAGCCCTGTCTCCAGTATGTGCAAGAATGCTTATATTTCTATTCGTGATAGTGAAGACAAGTATCCACAACATTTGGAGGCAGCATCAAGTAGTCAAGGCATAAATTAATAAAGATGGTATAAAACAAAAATAAGAATAAAATAATTATGGTTTAGTGGAGAGGTGGGTTTGAGTTGAGAAATGTAGACAAAATATGAAAGAAGTAGTGGGCCATAAATAAATGAAGATTCATTGTGCTACCCACTTTATTTATTCGAATTTTTCTTAATGAAAGATGAGATATATTTTAAATTATGGGTTGTCAGTGAGTATTGGGCAGAAAATATCAGTTTTTCAATGGCAACTAGAAATTGTATTATATTTCAAGATGCCACTCTTCCTATTATTCCATTAATTTGGTGCGAAAATCAGGTGAGAATCTGTGTTAATCCATTCTAGATCATGATTGACTAGCTTCCTGAAAGAAAAGCCAGGGAAATTTAAAAGTAGAAAAGAAAATTGAAAATCATTTTTCAATATTTTCAGCAGGCTTCTCTAAAAATAATATCTATCTGCCTGTCTGTTTTCATGATGGAAATACTATGCATTAGGACTATCTACTCCTGAGTGGGCATTATGACCAGGTTAGCCTAAGATTGATGTCTACTTAAAAAGAAACATACATTTCAAATGGAAGATTTTAAGATTTGGAGTTTAAATACAGTATCTTGAGAACACGAAATATTTCTGTTTAAAAAAAAAAAAAGATAGACTACATTCTTAAGTTCCAACCATAAAGTTCAAAGGAGAGAAAAAGGAAAGTGACTCACCAAACAAAAACAAGAACTGGTACCCTCTCTTCTTTTTCTACTGGGGATTGAACTCAGGTCCTTGCACTGGTCAGGTAAGTGCTTATTCTACTGAGCGATCTCCCCAGTCCCAGAAACTGCTGGGCAGTAGAGTATTTTCTTCAGGTACATTGTTTACCTTAATGTACTCAAATATATGAATTATATAAATTAGCACTTGACCTTGGTTTACAGACATGGGTAAATAAATTTCCTAGTTGTCAGTGATCACAGTCTTAAGCTCTATCTGATATATTAACTTTATACCTTACATATTCACACACACACACACACACACACACATGCAGACACACATGAATACTGAAGTCATACTCAAGCCCTTTGTGATTTTAATATTTTTATTGTATTAAAATGACTTAAATAGTCATTAGCTTTAACATTACATTTCAAATTTAATAAGCTCACAGTTTATTTCCATTTTTGTTTTGCATGTTGCCTAACAGCTATTGTATATAAATCTATTCATGCATATGTGTGTATGCTTAAAATGAAACATACACCTAGCAGAATCATGACTAGCATGTGTAGCCTGTTATAAACATGGTAGGTATTTTTTCTGGACAATTTTCCTTCAATGAATATTTCTCTTATTTGACTTCATCTCTTTAAAAATTGTTTGAAAAAATGAATATTAAGTATCATTTGCCTTACCTGCCCTGTTGGTCATGCAAACCCACGGGAAAAAGAGAACAGGAGATGTCCTCTGAGTCTTAGCCAGATGACTGACCTTTCTATCATTGCTAGTTCCTCTGTATTGATTGGAAGCACCATCTTAGAGCAAGAGAATCTGAGACTTTTGTCATTTACCGTCTTGTCTTGTTTCCTTTGTCCTCTGTTCCTGCTTGGTAATTGATATGGTTAGTGCACTCAGGGGAACTTTTGAGGACTGGCCACAGATTTTTCATATCCAAAAATAACCAAAGGGGTTCCAGCCATTTGCAATGAGTGCAAATGCTTGGTGCAGGCAGGTGGGCTGCGGTCACACAATGTCCTGTGTCGGGCTGATGAATGTGTCCCTGTCATTAATGATTTGCTTCTGTGCTACATATCACGCTGTATGTAAGCCTTTCCCAACTTAGCAATTTCTATTCCTTTCATTAAACTCTTTGTGTTCATCCCTTTTACTTATTTATTTTTGGAGGATATCTGCATTTTCTATCATAAAATTGGTAAGTACCTTTGCTAAACTGAATAAATCACTTCTATCATAAACTGAAGACATCCTTTCTTAAACCCCCAAATTCTATAGAAAAGAGCAGAGGAAAATAATTTATTTTTTCCTTTGGACTCATAGGAAACCTGAAGGGACATATTTTGGCAATATTGATTCTTATCAACTTTAGAGATATATAATTAATTCTCTTAGGGTTCTATAAAATTTATTGAGACACTAAGGTTCATCTTGTTGCTCAAAGAATTTTAGGTTGGTAATTGATCCAAATCATAAAGTGTTGGTTGTAAAATATTGGTTGTAGAGACTCAAAATGAATTTGTCAAATAATTAATTAATGAACTTGCATATTTTGTTGAATCATGGTTATTTTATAATGCTTAACACAAACTTGACATATAGTAGACATCTAATGATGAGAGATAAAACTAAACTACACAATAGAAGAAATAGAATAGAATCTATTCTACACAATAGAACAGATTCTCATAAAGGTATTACTGCTTTTTCATGAATGTATTGCTCTAATACCTGTTTATTGAGTACTCAGTTTTTCCCAAAGAGAGTTCTAATACTGAAAAAAAGGAGATGTGCTTTCTGATCTAAAAAGATTTATAGGCTTTGGTGCCATAGGTACTGATGTAATTATTACACTTAGGATTTTGTGATGAAAGCACTGTCAAAAAGAAATCTGATTGCAAAGAAGAATATAACAAAGCAAAACTCTACTTACTAGAGATAGGAAAGACATTTATAAAGAATTGCCATTTAAGCCATGATTTAAAGTATAAGAAGGAAAGAGATGTGGGGGTTTGGGCAAGGAACAGTGCATGTGATGTGATTCTGAAGGGTTTGGAAAGGACAAAACCATGTAGGCACTGCAAGGAGCTATGCAGTGATTATAAGTGATGACATTAAAGCTGGGATAGTGTGGTAGGTCTGTGAAGCACGATTAAATTTTATGCGAAATTGATTATTGATTACTGAATTGAGAAGTTTAATGATCCGAAAGGACTTACATTACTAAACTAAATGAGTTACCTCTCTGGATTTAGAAACAGGGATGTTCCAAAGCTTATATTTATTGGCTTGGAAGATCTGATTGTATGTGTCTCTCCCTAATTCTGTATCCAGTGAACACGTATTAAAAACTCCTGTAACTCAAATAATAAAGAAGCACAAAACTAGATGGCTAGTTTAGAAATTTATTATCACATTTTTATAGAAGCTGAGCATCTGAGGATCAAGGTCTCAGCAGAGGCTGCTCCTTCTGAAGCCTGTGGGTGAGATCACAGCACTTCCTGTCAGTCTCCTAGAAATTGTTCATCTCCTGGTTGTGGATCCATCATTTTAACCTCTATTTTAGTAACTATCTTCATCTTCACCTTTGATTCTGCCTGTGTGTGTATCTGCTTCTGTGCACAAGGACAAATTCATGTTAGGACTCACCCCAATGAATTCAGCTGAATATATACATTTTATATATATATATATATCTATGATGGCCCTATTTCTTGGTTGTAGGAGTCCCCTTCATTTTCTCCTCTTGATCCAAGAAGTCTGTATTTGTAATCCCAAAGATACATTATTGGAATACAACCAAGTTAATTCCAATCTACCCCTCCCAGTGCAACCCATGGTGAAAGTAAAGACACTAAAACATATTTATAATTATTGGGGAGTCAAGGGGCCCTAAGTCCAGCCATGAAGATGGCTTTCCAGAACAAAGAGGCTCACGCAGGACTGCGCCTGGGTTTTATTCTGTGGAGGAGGAGTGGCTTGAGCAGGAATACCTGAGAATCATGGGAAGTAGGTGAGTACTGTGGGATGAGCTAGGTGGTGGCCTACCATATGGCTCTGCCATATGCAGGGAGTATATACAAAGAAAGATCTCTGTACTATGCTACTGAGATAGTATCTAATGTTTTGGAGGTCTGGTGCTTCAGCTCTGTTATAATCTTTCAAGCTCCAGCAAGTCATAGCCTCTGTCTCAAGGCTCAATCCCAGCTGGCAGCACAAAGCATTGTCTCTTTGTTCTGTCTCAACTCAGCTCACAGTAAAGAGCAACAGATGTAGGTTACCAGGGAAACATGCATGCCACCTTCAAAGAATATCACCAGTACCTCAGCTATATCAATATACATTGCTTAAGGCCAGTGAAAAGGATAAAGCCAGCTCTGTATCAATACAAGGAAATAGGGTCAGGCTCAGTCAAAATGGAGACAATTGTTCTTCTTTCCTGGAGAGCTGCTCAGTTGATCCTCCACACTTGGTCACATCCTAAAGCAACTGATAGAATTTCAAAAAAATTATTTTTAGTAAAGGGAGCATAATTCAGCTTAGAATATATGCTAAATGTTGATGAGCCTAACCACATCATTTTTAGATTGCTTGCAAGAAGTATAAAATGTTAGATCAAGTATAAAATGATCCCACTACTTTGGAATACAGTTTGATAATTTCTTTTTTTTCAGTTTGATAATTTCTTATAAAATTGAACTTTCTCCAATTAATTAAACTATTGGGTCTAAACATAATTTGAAGTTGATTGGTATGCAACTAAACAATGTCCCTGTTCACAGAAAATGCAGTAGGTTCGCTCCTTGGTATTCAACCAGTGGTTTGCTGAATACCTACTAGCTTGTGAGAGATAGGTGTTAAATTTTCATACATTTTGTATTTATTGAAAACAAAGAAAAAGTAGTGCCTACCCAATGCTTTATTAGAGCTGGAAAATCTGCTTCTGCAGAGGCAAATTCAGGTAGCTGTTGAAGATGCAGGCCTCAAGTCCTCACCATGTAGACTGCTCTACGGGGCTGCGTGAGCTTCCTCACTATATGGTAGCTGTATCTACCCATAGCAAGGAACCCAAGAGTGAGGGAAGGAAGATATTTCAATTCTTCTTGTGGTCTAGCCTTGGAATTCATGCATTGTCTTTTCTACTATATTAGGAGTAAGTCAGTAGACTGGCTCATACTTCAATGGTGGAAGATCTACTTTTCAAGAAAAAAAACGTGGAAAATATTGTGGAAAAAATTTAAAATTCCATATAAATTAGAAAATAATGATTTTTTAAGGTTTCTATTACAGCAACATGTCTCCTAAAAGCAAGTTGAAGTTGACTTGAAAATTTGAATCCATGGCAGCTCAAAAATCATGAAGGGAGAATGAGAGTGAGTTACAACATTCCTGTTAAATCTTTTAGAAGATCAGTTAAAAATACACTTGTTTTGAGATGCAGAAGCTATAGTGTATGTAACACCATCTAGAAAAACACTAATACATGATAATTGCTCATTAATTCTGATATTTCAACAAAGAACAATAGTAATTTAACCTTCATAACTTTGGATGACCATTAGAAACAAGAAACATGAAATGTTACTTTCATATCCAAATTAAAAGAGAAATCAATGTAAGATAAACAAAAGGGGCAATGCCATTTTGTCCTCGTAGCAGTAGTTTCATGGAACTGGGAAATATAAATCTTCACTTACAAATGAACTAAGGGATGACTGTACTGAATGTGTGTCCTATTTAAAGATTATGGTACTAACAGGGCTCAGAACAAGCAAGCCAATACAAATTCTATTAACATGAGTTTTTCACATCAGCAGTTTAGAGTGAACTTAAAATAAATCAACTAGAATTCACTTACCTATACAGAACACATATTTTTTTCATTAATGCTAAGCACAAGCACAAAATTACATTTCTTCCACATCAGGGATTTTAAAAATAATACTGAAATACTAACAGTAAGTTAAAGTATTGTTTCTAAACATAATTTGAAGTTGATTGGTGTGCAACTGAACAATGGCCCTGTTCACAGAAACAGGGCCATTATTGAATTTTTCAACTTAATCTGAGACATCTAAGGACTCTGCAAATGATTAGTTCCAAAGGATGGGAAGGCTAATAATCTGTCACATGTATATAAAATACAATAGTTGCTAGGAAAACAGCCATGTACACCCCACATGTGCACACACATGTATGCATTACAATCGTTTATTTAGAGTTTCCATGAATATACTAGAGGGAAATGTTTCTGCTAGTGGAAATCTGCAATTACCTTTTGCAATTTAAAAAATGAGTGCAAAATCTATTCTTATGGGATTCTTATATAAAAAATACCACTGTTTTCAACATTTCTCTGATTTTCCTGAAATCCTTTAGAGGGGTGAGAAAAGGCACCATCTCTTTGATATAAGTTGTTTTCTTTTTAAAATGTCAAAATATGCTACTGCTATGCTCTGAAGATTTCTCAAAGGCAAATATCATTGGCATGATGTGATAAGAGTAGGCCCAGTTAAAAATCTATAATAACCCAGAGTGAAGGTACTTTTTGCTCCTCAAATCACTTGCAGAGTTGCCCTTTTGGTAACAAATTGTTTGGAAAGCCAATCACAATGCGCACATTGCTTCTTCTTAGGCATCGAACTTGAAGGTGCTAGAAGGAACCAATTAACTGACCGAATCTTTTGGAAAACAGAAGAACATCTCAAAAAAACTGGAATGTAAAACCAGGGTTCAGCAAATGAAGCTGAGAGTGGTTGAAATCTTAGGAGATGATAAATAGTTGAATTTTCAATGCTTGCCTTGGTATACCTATGTTGAAGACTCTGCTGCAACCTGAAGTCCTAAGATAGTGGACACACAGATTTTGCTTTGCAGGTATTTCTTCCCCTGGGCAAATTTCATGTTTTAAATACAATTTCTTTTGCTATTGAAACTTTTTTTGTTTAACACTACATGAGTTTGAATATAAATCTTCATTTTTAAGGATAGTTTTAATGACAGATCTTCAATAAGGTTGGGGTTGGTGAGGCCACCACAGGGCTTGGTTAGGCAACACACAGGACCGAAGGCTGTGAACACTACTCCTGTGTAAGTAATTTCATGATAAAGGCCGTGATGTTGGAAACAATGTGATGTCACCATGCAGATAAGACTCAAAATGTGATTGGATAAGAAGATTTCAATTTATATGAAACACTGTCGGTGTTCACTAATAATGGCAAATGAACTGCAAAAACGGGAGATATTTTTATGGGTTTTGCTAATATATTTTTAATTCATTTGAGTTTATGTTAGTGTTAGATGGGTCTGCACCTAAGAAGCAGTCCACCAGGTCATCTCAATACCAAAGATGACTTGCTGGTCCTAGACTGACTTCAGTCTTCTTACCCTGAGTTAACTGCAAATTTCCTTTCTTGATTTTTACATGTGCAGCAAGCCTCCCCAGTCAGCGCCTGGTATTACACCATGCTGCCCATGTAAACTCTATCCTAGTCCAGTTGAATAAAAACTCCAACCTCTGTCTCTACTTTGCAGTTCTCCAGCCTCCCTCTGGTGACACCCTCCATACTCATTGATTAAAGAATTTTTTGCTTTCATCCACTTCTCCTTAATGCCAGAGGAAGGAACTTTACAGTATTCTTTGAAAACTGCAAGAACTTTAGATATTAATAAGGTTTAACTGTAACCAGTTTTGAAACAACAATGCAAAATATTTTATGAAATTATTATCTGCCTTTTCGGTAGACTACAACTCTGCACAGGACCCAAGATTAAAGGTAAAATAGGAAAATATATCTCACAGATAAAGCGAACACTGTAAGTCATTTAATTTCAGAATTCTTAAAATTGAAACTTAAACATTAAGGATTTGTAAGTAGTGCTTGGGATAAAGTGACTTAAAATTATGTAGTTACCTATACCTATTATCCACAAAGGTTTTTTGTAAAAGGCATAACCTAATACCATTGCCATTTGGTCATTTCATTGTTAGGATAAAAGAAATTTCCAATTCCATCAAAATAAAAAATAATGCAATTAATTTTAAAGATAGCCATGTCTCATTCCAATAAGTGAGTTTTAGATACAAGACCAACACCCTGTGCTCAGCGGCACTGTTTCGCCCATTCATTCACCTAGATGATCAGTGGGCTGTCACATTTACAGCTAAGCCATTATGGGAATCTTGCATGATACCACTACACCAGCGGCGCTGTTAGCTAAGCCATTATGGGTTGAGTTGAAATAGAACCCCAACAGTTAAAAATTCTGGATTTCTATCAATTATTGGGTAATAATAGCCAATATTTATGTATTTGTTCTAGAGACTTTCTTAAGGTCTTTAAATCCTGAGAAAATCCACGAAGTAGGTAATTTTATTGTTCTCCTTTTTTATAAGAAGCATGGGACACTGAAAAGGTGGGTGTGTTGTCCATAGTCGCACATTTAGCCACCAGTGGAACTGGTGTCTTCCAAGAATTGATGCTCTTAACCACTTCAGTGGTTAAATAGCATCAAGAAGCTATTTAATTTACATACACTTTAGCACTTTTCTGAAAGAAATCTTCAAGATATATTTCATTTTTATTGTTTATGGTACAGTTTAGATACACATAACGATCATATTCATCATAGGGAATTTGCTCCTGTGTATGATATATCTTGGTTCCTCTTTTCTTCCCAATCCCCTCTTCTCCCTTCAAGCCCTTTCCCACTCCTTATCTACAAAGCTTTGTTTCCTTCTTTTATCAGTTTTCTTTTCCCTACCTTCTTTTCCTCCCCCTCTCCCTAATTCCTCTGTCCCATTTCACTTTAGCTTTTATTGACAATGTAGAACTTTGGGAAAGCAAGATGAAATCCATCAAGATCCTCTAACATTACTCCTCTGAATACACATGCACTATTAGAAAGCTAGAATTTTAGTTCTTTCAATACCACTTGCTAAGCCATGTAATCAAAGTCATGCAATAAATCTTCCAACTGACTAACCAAAAAACATTTATTGAATGGTTACCAACATTGGACATAAAATATGATGTTGAACCACGCAAATCTGGTGGAAGACATGCATATTAAATAAAGTATTTTATAAGTATACAATCAAAAATGATACCAGTGGGGGCTGGGGAGATAGCTCAGTAGAATAAGTGCTTACCTGGCAAGTGCAATATCCTGAGTTTGATCCCTGGTACCACAAAAAAAAAAATGGTAACAACAATTTGAAAAGTATCGAGAACAACATTATTGCATTGGAGATCAATACTTTTTTATGGTACCAAGGACTGAACTCAGGACCTTATGCTTGCCAGGCAGGAGCTATCACCCCAGCCCAAGAAATTAATACTTCATGTGGGTTTATATGATGAGATTAATCATGATAAAGTGGGTCAATGCATGACTGAAAGTAAATTTTACAAAATTAATTAATTATTAGTTCAAATGATGTTGCTACTTGCAAATCAAAAGAGGTTAAACTCATGGAACCATGATTAGTTTAACATAAGAAGCATTTTATGGATGATTTAGAATAATGTAAATCTTCTCTTTTGGTACAGCTCATGCTGTCTACCTGGGAGACCCTTCCCACTAGATTGATATTAACCTTTCTCTGCCCTCCGTAGGATAATAGTTACATGACCATGACTGGAAAATTGGTCAAGCAATGGCTGTGACTCATCCAGATGTCTGAGATAAAAGATCTACAAATTGCTCTACATGGTTTCAGGGTAAATCCTGAGGAGATTTGACTGACCTTGCCAGATACAAAAGTTACATTTTTAGTGATATAGGCTTTGCTTTAATTTGATTTTAAGAATCCATCAGAAAAGTATAATCATGAGGCATAAAATGTAATGCCATATTAATATTCTGAGCTGTAAAAGGCTCAATTCAATAACTTCTGACAATTGCCAATTCTTCTGATAACCCACTGCTATCATGGACTATTGGACAATATTGTGTTATTTTCTGAATTCAGGTATATACAATTTTTGCCTAGCATCAAGTATGAAAGGGTCCTTTAAACACATCTCCAAACACAGCTTCTTTAACAGAAATGGAACACTCATCTCTGACAAAACAAAACAAAAAAGCGGGGATATAAATGAAGGACTACTTTTAGTGAAATATATATATGTACTACGTATAACTACTAAGAAGACAATATGCAATGTATTAATTATTGCAATTGTCCTACTAACCTGTTTTGAAACTGTCTCATGGCTATTTCTTTTTCATTAAGATTAATAAAAAACAATAAAAGATAAAAAATAAAGAGTTTAATTCCTTATTGTCCTACTCTAATATATTTTTCCTTACATTGATGTCTTCATATACTGCTGTTGTTCTTGCTGTCAGAACTACATGAAACTGTAACTCAGATGGCATAAACTCCAAGAGAGATTGATAAAAGTTTGAAAGAGATATATGGTGACCAGGTAAGACTACTGAGAGGATTCACAAAATTGCAGAATTTCAGTAAACTTACCCATGAAGAACAGGTTCTTGGTCTCACAGAGCCAGATAATTTTACCTGGGCCCCAGAGTTTCTCAGGCAAGAGACTTCTCATCTCAAACTTCCAGCTAAGCATTCATAGTATAACGTGTATGACTACAAATATAACTTATTAGTGGGCAATGAGTAAATTAATGTTGTAAACATTGCAGGTAGCTAAAGTAGAGTATTCTCCCCTAGTAAGGAAAACATCTAGGAAACCAAATTTTAGTATGATATCGAAGATAGAACAAGAGTAGTAATCATGTATGGAATCCATTCATTTGGTTCATATTGCACCTGGTCTCACTTGACCCATGTTGAACTTAGTCTCTTTATCTGCACGGTAGTCTATCATGTTAGCTGCTGTGAGTTCACTGAAACAGAAATCTGATGGTACAGTCATGCCTGAAATCCTTGGGGAATGGAGCAGCCCACTCTTTAGACAAAGCCCAGCTGCTCCACTTTATTCTTAAGCTCCTGCATGTTCCTCACTCACATTCACCACATCGAGTCGCTTGAGTGACTGTGTATTGCCAAATCATCCTATTTTCCTGGAAAACTTCCACTGATCCTTTGGAAATGAGCTTATCCATTCTTCATCTCGATGCTTTCCTTGACTCTCCAGTCTTGCTAAGTTGTTCCTGTTCACCTCCCATAACAACTGTTTTCCAGTTAGCTAAATGTTTTGTCCAGTATACTCTGTGGTTGGTGGAGGCTAGAGTCACATGTTCTCTGGAGGATATGGAAAAGCAGGAGTTACGTTATCATATTCACCACTGCATTCCTTGTGCTTTGTAGAATAAGTGAGAGTAAGGAGATGCTACGTGATACCTTGTTAAACATATCCATGTTTCATAGTATAATGCTATCACATTATAATTAGATGATTATACATGTTTATGCTAACCAAGGAACTTAGATTTTCACTTCTTATTGCTTTTCATAGTCAATGTCAAAGAATAATTCGAATTATCTACCTCTTTTTACCCCCTAAAATAAAAGTGATGCGTACTTTTAGCTATGTTGTTGGCAGCAGTATATTTATTGACAAGTTCTCATTCTTATTTTTGTAATAAAAATTATCTCCAGAGATCATTTTGAGAATTATTTGCTATCTATGATGGGCCTTGCTCAACTTTAAATATATGGGGCTCTTTACCATCACCCTTTCCAACAGGCAGACACTGCACTCATCACATGAATTATGATTGCAAAAAATGATTCATATTATTCCCAGATAATGAAGAGAATATTCATTGACAAGAATAGGGATGCGCTAGTAAAATGCATACACTTTAGGGGGATATTAATTCTTCCTCAATTTGAATCTTCATCGGTTGTTCCTGTATCTTGTTCCCCAGTGGTGTGCTCCTTCACTTTATAAAGAATAATAAAAAGCTTTTAAAAAGAGTTATTTAACTTAACAGCTGTTTTTAAGACCTTAGGACAAGCCATGGCTTTTTCCCATAACACTCAGACATAGTCCTCCCTCTTGCTTGAAAACAACCATTTCCGTTTCCCTCCAGGGTTGTTCTCTAGGGTCAGCTAGAGATCCTTGTTTATGTATAAAACTTTGAAAATTATTAAATCCTTACCAAGACATGTTCTGAAAAATCAGTATGCTAAAATCCACGATGCACATTTCTTCCTTCTTTGCTGAAGCAACGATTGCAGAGCTCCAGTGACTCCTAGCTCTTCTGTTTCCCTATCTCAATTCAGTGACTGCAGGTTGACTTGTCTTACCATTCTGTGCTCTGGGCGTAGGAAGGAGTCCTCCCTAGAGAATGCTATTTTCAGAGAAGAGAGCAGAAGTACAAGGGACTGAGGCCATTTTCACAGTTGCATGAAAAGATTTTAACAGGCCAGAATACATGGCACATCCATTTACGTCCTCCTGGCAAAACAAGTCAGGTGGGTAACCCTGGAACCAGTGACAATGAGATAGAATCTTCTTACAGTTGTGAAGATAGTGAGTCATTAGGAACGATAACATTGCCATCATTGAGGACTACTTCTGCTAAAATTTTCATTCAAGAGTATTTTAAAATCTATCAAATTAATTTCATAGCTTTTAATAGCTATAATATACAATTTTAGATTTCAAATATTTGCTTACAGCATACTTTTCATTATAATTGTCTTTAAAAGCTATATAACATTTCATTAAATTGAAGAACCTTAATTTCTCTATGATTTGACCATTTAGGGTTTTTTGCAGTCTTTTAATCTTTATAATGATTATTACTGGTGTTGTGAATACCTTTGTCTGTAAATTTTTTCTGGACATAAAATCCTTTCTTTTGACCAGACGCCCAGAAGAATAATAACTGGGTCAAAGAGGGTGAATATTTTTAGAGTTCTTAAAATAATTTGACAAATTGCTTTTCAAAAGGGTGGTAACAATTTCTACTCCTATTTGCAGTATGTAAGAAGGCCCATTTGTTCCAAATTCTTACTGACACTGGTATTATTAATGATCTAAAGTATTTTTGAAACTATTCCCTTGCACGGGCAGATATTTACTCCTTCATTTACTTTTCCCACCTCTTTCCCTTCTACATGCATCTTTCTCCCTCCAGGAAGATAAAAGCTCACCGGTGACAGGAACTTTGGGTGCTTAGTAAACTTCATCGCTTTGTATGTGCCCGTATGGTAGAGGCTGTCTGAGTGCAGCACCTGCTGAATTAGTGGACAGGCAAATCAGCTAATACAGCATCTGAGTTTTTAAAAAGTTTGTTTCCTTAGTTACTATAGCACAAAATACTTTTCTACATTTTAATCAACTAGCTGTGTTTTTTTTTGTTAGTTAAGAGTTCCTGCCCTTGGCTTGCTTGTTTCATTTTTTAAAAAATCCAATTAGGTTAGCTTTTGAAGTTGAAGTTTGGGCTCAGAAGTTGAGGTCTTGTTTAGGTTTGGAAGACCCTGGGTTCAATCCAGAAAGAGAGAGAAAAAAGGAGGATAAGTTTTTATACAACATAAATAGATTTATTTTCTGGTAGAAAAAAATACCTTGCTCCAAAACATTCTTTGATCTTTAATCACTATTATATTTTTTCTTAGAAATAATTAAATATTTTATATTTCACTATACCACAAATATTCCCATCTATAATTTCACCTGCTTCTTCTACATTTTTTTTTTCTTTCTTGGCAGAACTAGGATTGAACTCAGGCCCATGTGCTTGCCAGGGAAGTGCTTATTCCACTGAGCCATCTCCCTGGTCCTCTTCTACATTTAGACATTCCTTCTAAATGTCTAATTAGATTTTTCTATCTTCTTTTAGTTTATGTTTAACCCTTCAATTTACTCAAAATTTACTCTTGTACTGAGATAACATTGTGAATGATTGCTTGTCTAAATGGCTGCTATATTTGCTCCTCTTAAGACTTACACAGTTTAATGATGCAGGACTCTAGATGGAGTTGTCATCTAATGAGTAAAATTGAAAGAATATTGTGCATTTTATATCCTAAACAACTTAACTTTTGAAAAACTGTATATGATTAAGAGATAAATCACCAAAGATAGATTAACCTTCATTTGTTTATATCATCAGACCATAGTCTTGACTAATTTTTCTTGCAAAACACAAAAGGAATGGGATCGATCAACACAAATCATTCCAAACAGAAAAAATAAGCTACGTACAGTGCCTTGATCTCAGTGAATCAGAAAGCCAACTTCATGTCTGAAGGAAATATTTAACTCAGAATGACATAATCCAAGTCCACTCTGATGTGAATGATGAGGGCCATGGCCAGATGGCACTTACTTAGTATTGTGGCTGGAAGCTAATATGAGGTGCTTACCTTTGTCAATGAAACACTGTCCCAAGAGGGCACCTTGGATGATGGTGACATCAACTTTTTCAGATGACTTACAAAGATGGAAGGGCATGGGGTCAAAGACAGCTTCAGAAATACTGTAGCAGGCCCCTCATGATCAATGAGTCTGGAAGAAGGACTATCCTCTACAAAATCTGCTGCAACAATATTATTCCTATAATTAACAATATTATGTAGTACAATTAAAATTTTGTTAAGTGGGTGAATCTCATATTAATTATTCTAATTATAAGAACCTAATATATAACTGGAAGAAAGCCAAATCGAAGGACCAGGAGGAAATCTTTGGAGATGATGGAAAAGTGTACTATCTTTATTGGACTGATGATTTAACAGGTTTCTACGTATGCTACACTCATCAGATTTTACACTTTAAATGTATAGTATTTTTATGTTTGTTCAATATATCAAATACCCTTCAGTAGATCTATTAAAACTATCTATCCATCTTGGCAAGATTTTCATGTTTTTAAAAGAAAGACTGTGGTATTTATACACAATTGAGTGCTAGCTTGCTATGATGGATAAACTCAAGTCATTTTTAGGAAAATAAATGCATCTTCAGACCATAATGTTAAGGTAAATACATCAGACACAACTTTAAATATCACATAGTTTCTCTTGTACGAGAAACCCAAAGCATAAATAAATTAAAGAGCAAAATAAGTGACAGATAATAGAAGACAGGGAGATAGATCTTTTGGAAATGGGAAGAGGATCATGAGATGGAGAGAGAAAGAGAGAGAGAGAGAAAGAGAGAGAGAGAGAGAGAGAGAGAGAGAGAGAGAGAGAGAGAGAGAGAGAGAGAGAGAGAGGAAGGAAGAAGAAAGAAGTATGAAAAGAATTAAGATGAGTGATGCCATATGACAAAATCACTCAACATCAAGGTGAACACAATTACTATGTACTGCAAATAGGTCCTAATTAAAAAGCCTTTTGCCAAAATAAATAACATAATCTCACTCCAGGACATTGACATCATGGATTTGATTTTGAGTATCAGATAGCTAGGTGAGCAGCCTTGTGGTGAGACTCTAGGTGCTAGAAGACCCCAAGACCAGTGCAGAACAGTTGGCCAAGGGTGCCAAAAGGACTGAGTGACTGAGTGAGGATTGGTGAGCCTAGAAGAGGCTTTGAACCATAGTATGAACACTGTACACTGAGCTGTAGGTTATTGTGACTCTTAGACTTTGTGACTCACAAAGCCACTTGAAATTTGCAAGTATGTAAGTGCTAGGTTACCTAGAATGATTTGATTAAATCAGTCAACAAATATTTATTTAGTGCCTAGAATGATGTTAGGTGCAAAGGATATAGCTGTGAACAAAATAGACACAGCTGTTTTTCTCATGTTATAGCCTAAGAAAGAAACACACATTACACAAGATGGTGCACTAAGAAATCAAACCATCACACTAAATGAAGTACCATACCACAAGGCCTCAGATTCATGTAGTGTTTTCTGGGTTCTTTCAGAGTAGACAATGGTGGCCAATTCTGGTACTTGTTATGTGTTCTTTTATGGACTTCTTGAAAATGAAAAGAAATTCAGCATCATTCTTTTTTTTCCTAGCCTTAAGAAAATGATTAAATCTTCAATTTATTAAACCATTTGTCTCCTTTTAAAAAATCTATTTAGTGCAGGGTCTACATGTCTCACTACATAGATCAGACTCATAGTGGTTTTCCCACTTTCAGCGACGTTAGTCCTCTGACCTATCTGGCCAGCCCAAACCATTTTTTTCCAAGAAAGCTATCTAAGCTATTGTTATTTTGCCTCTATACTATTGTTCTAGAGGCAAAATAAAGGCCTCTCAAGGATGCTCCCATTCTAACCCTGAAAAGCTGTGATGATGTTAACTGCCATAATGGCAAGTGAATGTAGAGGGCAGGTAGACTTGAATGAGCTGACTTTAAAGTATGAGAAAGAGTTGTCCTCAGTATAACCACTAGGATCCGAAATGTGGAACGGGAAGGTAGAAGAATTTGTATCAGAGGGGCTATGCAAGAAAGAGTGAAGCAGACATCACTGGATTTGAAATTTGAAAAGGAGGCCATAAACCAAGAATGTGGGCTTCCCCAGATGCTGGAAAAGGCAAGATAACAGACTCATCTTTAAGCCTCCAGGAGATAACAGCCCTTAGACTATTTGAGGGATTTCTAGCCCTCAGAACCCTAAGAAAACCAATTTTTGCTGTTTTAAGCCACCGAATTTGCAGTTATTTTTTTATAGCAAACAGAGATAAACACACAACTCTTCCATTTGAATATACTTAGTTTCCGTTTACATTTCTAAATTCTGAAAAATATAGATGTTTTCCTCATTTTCATAGTGATATCTTTAACTGTAGAGCTTCTTTTACCTGGTGTTTCCTTTTTTCTTCAGGAAACTCCCACATTATTATAATGTCTTCTCTTCAGTGTACCTAGAGAAATCTATTTCCCTCTTTCAAAAATTGCCAAAGGAATTCTAATTGTTTAATACAACAGCTTCTACTAAATCCTCACAAATCTAGTATTTCACTTTTTATGAAAATTTGCTGAATCTTTCTCCATTGCCTTTTAAATTGTAAGAGAGAAAAGTGGGGGGAGGCAGGTAGCACATGCCGCACAAAGCACAGAGAAAGCCTGGTGCGTTTCCTGCGTGGAGAAGGGCTTAGTAACATCTTTTCTGTTATCATGTTCAGAAACAAAGTAGTGGAAAGGACGGAAGGTCACATACTTATTAAAGGAACTGGATTTGGAATGGTGTTGCCAAAGATTATTGAGAAATGCAGGATAGGGTCCTAACAAGATATAGATCCAAGAGCAGAGAGCTGTTAGTGCACCACTAAAATTTCATTATTTGGGCCAGTCTGATAGCTCAGCGGACTAAAGCACCTGCTTAGGCAAAGCATGGTGGCCCAGGTTCAATCCCTGGCATGCTGTGCCAGCCCTGCCCCTGGTGCGCACTGCGACTGCTATTGACACGGGGTGTGGTGGCATGTGCTTAAATCATTATGAGTCTCATCTACATAGTGAAACCCTGTAGATCCTATAGACCCTATTAAAAAAAAAAGTCATTATTTAACAAAAATCACCTCCAAAGAGGCTTTCAGTAACAGAATGAATGGAAGCTACCAAGATCTGTTTACATCAAATCTGGATGCTAACTATACTGAAGTGACCTAATAAATATTTTGATATTTTCCTTTCCAAATTACAGTATTTTAGTAATGCCAGACACTGCTTTTGTTATCTGATGCCAAACTTAGAGCTTTCCTTTGCTTTACAAAAAGAGCAAAAACTTCTTTGTGTATTTTAATATTGTATGAATGTAATCATAGCTAAAACTGATTTGTACCTCCATCCAGTTACTCTTCACAAGGATCTTCCAAAGGCGGTGTTTTCCCAAGTAATGGGAAGTTGTGGCAGGTTCTAGGAAGTGCCAAGGCAACAGTTTTGGGCACGCAGCCCCCTTGCTGGCTCCAGAGGACAGCAGGGGGGTGGAAACCTCACTGGACTGTTTCTGGTCAGCGTATAAGTTAAGCTCTGTTAACAAAATTATCCAAACGCAAAGAGTAACACTTCATGAGTCTCCATAATCCTCCTCTCAGGACACATTCCAAGGAGCTGACACAGGGGAGACCAGGATGGTGAGGAAGTTTGAATTATTCCATGTGTTAAGGCTTTGATATAAATATCATTATGCATCTATGCTACTGTCATCCAAGTCTCCTGGGGTATCATAAATGCATTTGGGTTACTGGAAATTGAGATTTACAATACTGTGCCTCCCTAAAAGGCAGAAAACATAATCCTCTATACTTAACCCTGATGCAAATGAGTACATAAGGTTGATGAATCCTCTTAGAGATAGCTCATCTGGATAGAATAAGATTTTGCACTGGGTTAAAGACAATCCCTAAGTATCATCATCGAAGAAGAGATCATTTGATAGCATAAATAGCAGCATAAGCAAATTAAATCTAATTATGTCAAAAGTATGTATCATTTGTCCTATTTACAAAAGCAATACATGTTCTCTGTCAGAGAAAGCCTTGCTTTACAAAAGTATACAAAATCAGGAAGTAAATATCCCATGTTTCCTTAGAAATAACCTGTTGACAGCTTTTATTAAGATTTTTGTCTAAACATGCACTAGCATGTCAAAATAATTTAAAACTATTCATACAAAAAGATGTTATATTGTATACCATCTTAAAGTATTTCCCAAGATTAAGATTTTTTTTTTCCTCTGTGGCTCTATGTTTCTGCTAAGCAGAGTCAGGGGCTTATTCTAAAGGTCATTGTGGTAAGTTCTGCATTTAGTAGGTTGGAGGACAAATCAGTAAGGTAGCGTGATCAGTGGAAGTACTGTTTGAGCCATTCATTCCTCTCATATTTATTAAGTAGCTATTTGTATAATAGAGACTTATAAAACATTGGAAACAGAGGTCAGATAAGCGCCCTGGGGACATGACCATAACTATGACAATGTCCCAATGTTCCTAGTGTGAAGGTGTTAAGAACTTAATGATGAGGGCTGGTGAGATAGCTCAGCAGACTAGGCTCCTGCTTAGGCAAGTACGGAGTCCAGGGTTTGATCCCCGGCACCACATGCCGCAGCAGCCCTGCCCTTTCCCCTGGGCATGCTGAATCAGCCACTGAGGCTGGACTTGGTGGGGCATGCCTATAATCCTAGCACTGGGGAGGCTGAAAACAGCAGGATCACTACAAGGTCAAGCTGAGTAGTGAGAACCTGTAACCAGATACATTGAAAAAATATAATGAGAGAAGTACTTTTTGCAGCTCTATATTTTCTCATCTAATTATGTCCCATTTTTGCATATTTTATTTAGAAAATAGGGTAAGCTCTGTCTCCTCGTATCTAAAGTCCCATAGCATGAAATTTTTTCAGGAGAGAACCTTAACTCTCACAAAACCAGATTGAAAATTTCTGATTATTGGTCTATCTAAAAAGCCTGCACATTGACTGTCCTGCTGAACCACTGTTACCAAAGAGGAGCAGACAGGTTGCATATTGAAATGTATGTCTATCTATTGAGACAGGGCTTCCGTTCAGGTTTGTTTTCTGGTGTGATCTCACTCCCTGCCACCAGGTACAAATTATCCCATGGGGAGTTAATCCTTGGTTCTGGTGTATGTGGGAAACAAACTAGAGAGGAACTCTGATCTTGAATTTAGCAAACTGATGGGTCATAAAGGATCTCTGGAAGGCTATGAATCTATGACCCTTACACACATGTCACTGCAGAAAGGACAGATAGGGTCTTTGAGGCATCTAGTTTAAAGCATGCCAGTCACACAGCCATGTCTTGTGATGGCCAACACAAATTCAGCTTTTTTTCCTAGACATGAGCGTTTGATTTGCAGTCACATTTATGGTGATTCCTGGGACTGGGCTGAGAGTAGAATTTAAAGGAAACAGAATCCAAAGGGCAACACTATTTCCATGGCTCTATTTTTAGACTTCAGTGTCAGGAATCAGTGTCTTATTTGGAACTCATCTACATGCTCCAGTGACATCATAAAACCAACAATAATCCAGGCTTGTTGAGGCTTCTTGGGGAAATCGGTAACCCCAGCACTATTTTAACATGTTCATTTCTTTAGCTAGAAGCTACTCTGAGCTGAACCTGCATATACTCCTTCCCCTCCTCCTCACTCTCCTCCTTCTTTGTTGTGGTGAGAATACCTATTATGAGATTTACTCTCTCAGGAAAACTTTAATTGCATAATGTTGCATTATTAGATGGAGGTACATGATTATACAACAGAGTTTTAGAACTTGTTCATCTTGTAAAATTATAATTTAGTATCTATTGATCAGTAGCTTCCCACATCCTCCTCTTCCTATGAAATTATCTTATACTTCTGCAAGTTTGACTATTTTAGGTGGTTCATTTAAGATAAAACATGTAGTCACCTTCCACACTCAGACAGCTATTATTAAAAAGATAACAAATATTGATAAGAAAGTAGGGAAATTTGAATGCTTGAGGATGTAAAATGGTTAATCAGTTATATGAAACAGAATGGAAGGGCCTCATAAAACTAAGAGTATCGTATAGTCTAGCAGTTGTGCTCTGGGTGTGTACTGAAAAGAACTGAAATCAGAATCATGAAGAAATATGTGCACTTGCATATTCATTAGAGCATAATTTACCACAGCCAAGGGGTAGAAACAGCTCAAATGTCCTTTGGCAAATGAATGAATAAAGCAAATGTGGTAGGTACACACAATGGGATGGTATTCAACATTAGGAAGGAAGCGAATTCTACCACTTTTGACAACATAGGTAAACCTGGAACACATTGAGATAAGTGAATTAAATCATAGAAAAACAGACACAAGTTTTTTAAAAACATGAAATAGTATTTTAAAAATTGGGAGATTATCAAATGTGCATTTTGGTATACTTCAAATAGATTTAAAGCCAAGATCGCTAAGATCTTTGACATAGTAGCCATGGCTAAAGCTGGAGAATAGATTGCAGGTAGGGATTAGCTCACTTAGCCAAATCTATCCCACAGCTTTATCTTCCTTCACCTAATCCCCCTGCCTTCCTCCTTGTGTCCTCTCCTTTTTGGTTTCCTGTTGGTCAGTAGTTGTTTCAGGGAACTTAGTTTCCATCTAATCCAGCATTCATCAAGGACCTAGTTTCAGATCATAACTTCCCAGGCACCTAGGTCAAAACAGAAATGTCCTGTTCTTGGATGTGCCCCGTTCCATAGCCCAAAGGATGGTATCCAACCAGGCTTTCAGGCAAGAGATGTGAATGGAGTTGCTACCTTCTGCGGAGGTGTAGAAAGAGGGTAATTTCTGAAAAGCTTACTTTAAAAATATGGTTAGAATAAACTCTGTAGTACTTATAAAACTGTTCTGAGGTGTGGAGGGATTGTGTCTGGATACTTAGGCAACCTCCTATCAAAGACTCACTCGACCAAATGAGAACTTTCAAATGTTGCTGTGAGAAATGTCATTTACTAATTTTTTTTTCTTGGAAGTATTATTTTATTTATTTATTTAATTAATTTATTAGTTTATTGGAGTACAAATATCAATGAGACAGTTTTAAGATGCCTTAACAGGACGGATTCGATAAGCTAATACACTGAAAATTGTTTTCATAATGTTTTGGCATTGCACAAGGTGCATACATGGTATTATACTTACAGACATTATTATAGCATGTCTCTTATCAGTAAATTAAGAGAGTGTAGCTGTTTACATATCTTATTTTTTATACCTGAATTATATTAAAGATTCAATAATTAATATTTTCTACCTTTTTATTTTCCCCTAGTGGTTGTCCATAGTACTAGAAGCCGACATAATATCCTGTCCAACCACCATTAGTGCAAATCTTGCCTCTCATAGAATTATGTAGAAGCATGGCGTATCTATCTCAACTGTACTGTCCATACACACACATCATGATTCTTCCTTTCTGTACCCCTTCCTTTGTCTACACTTGTCAAAGATGGGCACTCCACTGTCATTCAACCAATTTAGGTGCCTGAACTCGACAACACAATCCAACACATTCCAGCATTCCACAACAATAGTGAGTTATCTGAAGAAGTTGTTGACTGTAGCCATTTACAGCTCAACTTATTATTATGGCCCCATGTTGTATACCTCATTTTAATACTTTTCTTCTGGATGGTTATTGGCAAGAAAATAGACCTGAGGATCAATGGAATAGATTGGAAGGTGCAGAAGCATGTACGAAGACACTCAGCCATCTGATCTTCAACAAAGGGGTCAAACATACTCACTGGAAGAAAGATAGCTTCTTTAACAAATGGTGCTGAAAAACTTGGATTTCTATATGCTGAAAACTAAAACTTGACCCAACTCTATCACCATGCACTAAGCTAAAGTCAAAATGAATTAAAGATCTAAACATTCCCTTGAGTTTTTTTTTTTTTTTTTTTTTGGCAGAACCAGGGATTGAACTCAGGCCCTTGTGCTTGCTAGGGAAGCACTTATTCCACTGAGCCATCTCCCTGGCTGTAAAGATCTAAACATTAAAACAGAAACACTCACTCTCCTGGAAGAGAAAGTAGGAGGAACTCTTGAAGACACAGGGGTAGGTAAAGAGTTCATGAACAAACATATATTTGCACAGGAAGCACTGAAAGAATCATCAACTGAAATCAACTCTTCTTGAGGAGCTTCTGCACGTCAGAAATATTATTTTAATAATTCTGGTGCCTGCAGTACTTTCACTCTTGTGATTAAATTCTACAGAAACAATCCAGTGTGAAGATTAAAATCACTTTATCAAAATTTATATCCAAGCATTATTTATGATGACAAGAAATTGAGAATGACTTAAACAATTAATTTCTAGTTACTGAACAACTAAGATATGATTCATCCATTAAAAAGAATATTGTATAGGCACTAAAATGATGTTTTGGAAAAAAATAAAATAAAATGATGTTTTGGAAACAGTTATTGTCATTTCATTTTATTTCAACATTTCATGTTGAAGTGCTTGGAATTTTTTCTCCTAAACACAGCTTCACGTTTAGCATTGTCTCAGTGACATTTATATTCTTTTGTAGGTGTTCTTTGTGTCTCATGGCAGCAATAGTGTACTTCTGGTATAATAGCCATCGTCACCATAGCAGCGTGCTGGAGGAGGTCAGGGGCACTAGTTCTGCTTCTCTGAGGAGAGGCAAACTCTCACTGCCCCTCCCACCCTGACAACTTGATTCAGGGTCTCCGGGCAGCTTATTCTTGGTGAACAATTTTTTTTTCACAGTTTACTTGGACAATGATAAGGATTCTATACAGGTCAGACTGACCTTCCAGAACCTTCAGTGTTTTCTTAATGGAGAAAGAAGATGTAGTTGTAACTATGGGTGGCCTTGTTTGGCCTCCCGTCTCTAAATCCATACTTAGCTTTTGATTTCCAAGATAGTCTCCTGCACAGTTTATCTGCACTTGAGTTTCCTGGAGCATCTCTTGTGTTCTTTTCCTAAGTTTTTTTTTTTTTTTTTTTTTTTTTAATAAATAAGCTCAGCATAGGCTTCTACTTTAGTGACTAAGGGAATATATAATAAATATGTGGAGCAGTAGTAAGAGTTCTTGAGGATGCTAATGTTGATGAGAAATTTCATATAACTTATTTTTTTCTTTACACTATTGTGAATATTGTTAAAGGGAGCAGTGTTTTTTCCATAATAAAAGTAATACAGTACATTAAAAACCAAGGATTTTGTTTTTCTAAAGAAATGCTTTTTTTTTTTTTTTTCTTTATGTACTGGGTATTGAACTCAGGACCCTGAGCTTGCCAGGCAAGCACTTATTCTACTGAGCTATCTCCCCAGCCCGTTTTTTCTTCTAATAACTGAAAAATACCCACTATCAAATACATGCCAAATACTCTTCTTGTAACTCTATTTCCTGCCTGCAGTAACAAAGGGTTATGTTCTAAACAACTCAGTGTTTGATTGTTGATAGAGTTCCCATGAAGGCCTGATGGGACCTCAGATTAATCCCACCCAGGTCTAGACATGAGCTCTGATGTTCTAGAGATAGGATACTATTTCTTTTGCCAGTGACAATGGACATGTGACCCACTATGGGCCAATAAAATTAAAGAAAAAACATAGGGATTTGCCTTTTTATTCTTCCTGAATAACTTACCTGTGTATGTGTCTGAAGGTGGGAGACCAAAGCGGCTTCTGCCCTCTTGCTACCTGCCTGAGGTTGAATCTGCTAGCTGGCGGAAAGGACCAGTAGGAGAACTGCAAGCACCTGGGACTGAAATTGCTTATTCAGTAAACCTGAAGCCACCTAACGTTTGGACCTCCACTCAAGGAAGCCACCAGCTTTGAACTGGTCTTCCTGTCTTTTGGAGTCAAATCTTCCTGCTGTAATTATGAATTTAGTTATTGCCATAGACCCACCTCTGGACCAGTCTCCCTTATTTTCAGCCTTTTTTTTTTTTTCTTAACATAGTACAGCTTGTAAGCAGTGCACTTGTGGGCCTGCTCTGTGTCATTTGTGAAGTTCCAAACTGCCACTTCGGTCAGCTCTCTTTGCCCACATGTCTGTATTTCACTCACACAAGTATTCATTTCTCTTGTAAAATACCTTGTTATTTCCACAGATGGCTTATATGCCTTTTACCTAGTGTGTCCACTGTGCCTCCTTGAGAACAAAGCCCTGGGCTATGTCACTTGGAAACTTGAAACAACCATTAGAAGCCAGTTAAAACGAAAAGTACATACGTTCTGTAATTACTTACTTGATCTTAATTTGTGTTAATTTATGTCAAATAACTTCTAAGGAAATATAAATAATTTAAATGAAATTAAATCAAAATCATTAGTGCTGTAGAATCTAGGGTAAAAGTAATCAAAGTAAATGATGAAGCTTCTTGGAGAAAATTCATCCATGAGAGTCCTTAGGAGATGGGAATGTACTGATGCAGTAAATCAGTTCCACTTAGATAAGAGGCATTTATTCAAGGATATTTTTTCCAGTTTCACCTGCTAATCAGTTGGAAAGAGAAACATAACTAACAGAATAATTTAAGCCCAGAGACCATAGAAACACACCATTACTGCTTTTCCTACCAGCAGATGAAAGAAAACTACATCTTAGCCCTCAACCTCCTATCTTCTTACTAATGCCAGACAAAAGAAAGAGTTCTACACAATAGACTATTCATATGATTTCTAGGTCCTCAACAACATACATAGATGATTAAATTTATTAAATTTTATTTAGTTAAATTTTTTCAGCATCTTAATGATATACTTAAGTATGTAAGTCCTTTATAATATCATTCTACTTTATTTGGCAAGATATATCTGCAAGTAACATAAAATGTGCACATGAGTCTAGTATAAAGTCTGATAGATTAGACATCAAGGGGAAAGTTAGTCAGTAGATGGGTTGTGTTCATGACCAAATTAAAGTAGGAGATTAAAGAAAGTGCCTGGCACTTGAAAACTGCTATGAATGCAAAGATGTTTTCCAAACTGATTTGCAAGACCCAGATTATAATCAGATTAAGTATCACAGGACAGAATAATTTATTGATGAAAGGGACACAAGACTATATCTTATTGAATAGCACAGAAAAAAAAAACTCTTGACATTTTTCATTGTCAGAGAAGCTAAGGAATCCCGGTTGTGAGAGTGGCCCAAACAATGGAGCTGTTGATCACACTGATTTGAAAGGGATCCTTCTAAGAGTAGAAAATTTTATTTTTCTATTGATTTAGGGTTGCTATATTTACCTCATCTTTACAACTTATTATGAAATGGAATATATAAGCTTTGCTTTAATTGGGGGAAGGCTTTTCAATGTAACTTCCAGATACTACAACACATATTCAAAACTTTTCATACATACCACACACTCAACGATAAATTTCTCTCCCTCACCTACCTCTTTCTATTTGTCATTAACCAGATATTTTCTAGCCAGCATTTAACAAGCATTTATTAGATGTCATGCAACGATACTGTGCAAATAATCTTGGTAGATTAGAATACACGAGCCTAAGTGTTTGGAGAGGTAGATATGTGTACTATTCCCAATGTGGAATATATTTGTAGAATAGAATCCTTAACATACTATATCTTCTGGATGAAGAAAGAATGATGGATAATCATAAATAATTGTAACAAAATAATCACAACTAGTTTATCTAAAGATTGTAGAAAGGTGGATGATTAAGAACGGTTGAGTTTATGGCAACGCTAGGACAGTGCAGTCTTAGAGGGCCCTAAAATCTGAAGGACTCTGCAACTGGCTTCACGCTCTGCTGTTAGCCTCCTACAAGTCATAATAATTTTTGAGCAGTGGGCTGCGATTTTCATTTTACACCCAACCCCATTGATTATAGGACAAGTTTCAGATAAAGCTTGATTTGCATATATGCCTGAAATGGAGGTATTTTTTCCACCCCAAAAGTTGTCTAACTTATCCTCTAGGCTTTTGGTTTTATTTTATGGTAGTGATGGGTTGTCATTAATAATCCGTTAACCTTTTCTTTTTCTCTTATATACCACTCTACTAGAGGTTTATCAGATATGCATTTTATGAGTGGAGACAAGATTGATCTTAATGAGTTCTTTTTCAAGTTTACCTGAGGTAATGTATATTTATAACATAACAAAATGAAAAATCAATTCATGACAACTAAAGCCTTATATTTGCTGAGAAAGAAGTATGTTAAGGTAAAATAAATTTAACTCTCCTTCCACTCATTCCATCTACTCATCTACCAACTTATTAATGTATCCACTTAACACACCTCCATTAATAAGCACCTGTGATGAAAGAATCCAGGATTAAAGGACCTTATGCCTGCCTAGAAAGATGTACAGAATAATCCAGAGTCTAAGCACTCTAAGCAAAACAATGCAATGCAACAGAGAGTTGAAGAATGTTAATTCAATATCAACACCATATTTATTCTTAGGTATCCTAATACTATCCCAGCATTAGTTATTTACTATGGTTGACAGTCTTGGGGCTCTTAGTATCCATGGAGTTCCTTGAATGTGATGGAAAATATTCATATAGAATATGATAGGATAATGAGGAAGAGGGAGGATAGTCTTTTAGGGTGTGGAACTCATAGGAAGACAAAGAGAAGATACCCCTTTGCTGATATTGCACTCCTTTGCTTGGGTGACAACACAATATATCTGGGACTGGAAGGCAGGAGGTAGTTGAGGCAGAAGGAGACGACTTTGCTGGAGCCCATAAGAAAGCAGGATTTATACCACTCTGCTTCAACCATCCTGGCACGACCCTGGCTTGTAACTTCAGCACAAAGGAAACTCCCTGGAGTGAGGTACAAACAGTATATGTTGCACACCATAGTAAGTAGTTTTATACACAGCAGTCTGACAGTTTCTGATTTGCTTCATACATAGAAGAAATTATCTGTTTTAAAACAATTCTACCAGGCACAATGACTTCTATAACTATCTATCAGTCTAATATATACAAGTTCTATCCTCTAAGTTCTCCAATCTATGAAACATGCACACAAGTGTCTCTCTATTCAAGTGTGCTTTGTATAGAATGACATCTTCTTATCTGGAAAATCGTTGTGGCTGGGATCTGGAATGTTCCTTAAAGGCTCATTCCCAATGCAACAATGCTCAGAAGTGGGGCTTCGGGTAAATGATTGGATCTTAAGTCTCTGGCTTCATCAATACATTAGTCCTTGATGGGTTCCTAATTTGATGAGCTATTGAGATGTCACTGAAAATTGAGACTATCTCTTGGGGGCTCTGTCTTGCTCCTGGTACCTAAGGTCTCAGAGGGAGTGAGATAAGCAGCTATGCTCTGCCATGCCATGATGCTGTGCCTCATCACAGATGCAGAAAAAATGAACTCACCAAAGCATCTGAAATTATGAGCAAAAGTAAATCCTTCTTCTTTAGAATTAATTTTATCACAATAATGTAAAGCTTAATAAACAAATATGTTCGTTTTGGAGATCAAGGATTGTTTTTCACAAAATCCTCTAATCATCTATAATCATTAGAATTACTTAATTGTGCAATTAAATTAAAATGTTGCAAACTTTATCCCATGTGTTGTGAGATACTCAACATCTTTCCCTACCTTTTCCAACACATCTAAAAGTACTTGTATGCATACACACACACACACACGCACACACACACGCACACGCACATGCACACATACACACACAATGCCGAGATACAGAGATTCCTAGTCAGAATTTTCAGGGACCTGCCTTTCTCTTGTCAGCCCATGTTCAACTTTTCTTTCTTTCCTGGAGTCTTGTTCTCTCTGGTGTCTTCAGTTCAGCCTAGGCTGGTCTCTTCTCTCCTACAAAAAGACCTCAGAGGCACTACAGATCATTTTGGTTTTGTGTTACCTAAACAACTTTAATTACAATTTGTTTTATGTAGCAGAGTTTTACTGAAAGTCTACGGGTATCTGATCCAGTTGTACAGCAATATGTTCTAAAACTACAAAGCAAATGTTAGTGGCATCTTTGCTGTTTGAAATCCTTTATGGAAACCAGCACTGTTTGTTTCTCAAGACTGTCTTTCCCTCCAGGCTTCTTGCACAACATTAGTTTATTCAGCCTCTTCTCTCTTTTTCTATTGCTCTCATTTCCTGTCCTCTTTTCAGTATTGGAAATTTCAAGATTCCCTTTGGTTATCCAGAGATATGCAGGGTCCTGCCCATTAGCTCAATTGGTTAAGCGCCTGCTTAAGCAAAGCAGGCAGGCTCAGGATACTGTGGTTCAGTCCCCAGATTAAGGCATCCAGAGCCAGCCAAAAAATATCCATCTCAACTTTTGGGGGCCAGGGAGATGGCTCAGTAGAATAAGTGCTTGCCTGGCAAGTGCAAGGGCCTGAGTTCAATCCCTGGTCCGCCCCCCCCCCCCAAAATGCTGGGAGTGTATCACTTGTTTACTGTGACCCCTGCAGTGGGGAAACAGAGACATGCAGATCTTCACACTGACCATGAGCATCTCAATAATATAAGCAGATTTTAAAAGTTCCAAAGACATCTGCATTGGTTCTCTGCTAAGATTATGTCCAGAATTGAAATTCTGTACCTTTCTTTCCAATACTTCCCAAAGATTCAGTAAGGAGGGTGGGTAGAAAGTCAGGAATTCATTTTCTTGGTGACGCAGTTCCTGCTACCTCTGAGAGAGTGGAAGAGATGCCCTTTGATTTGGTTGCAGGCATCTTTGTTCCTCACAGTCCAGTAGAGAGCATAGATGAATCCTTGCTGAAGTAGGACAGAGTGAGGCTTCAGTCAGCTGCTTCACAGGTTAGGCTGCCGCACACTTACCAATAGATAGCAGTGAAAGGTGGTCATGAAAATAAGGCACTTAATGCGCTTAAGAAGCAGGCAGAGAAACAATCCTATATTCTGAGGAACTAAATTCAAATACATATTTAAAATATATTAAACGGACAAAGAGAGAAATAAGAAAGATGTATTGGAATGGGCAAGTAGCGAGGCAATATTTATTAGAACTTACGTGAAAAACAGTCGATTTGGAATGTAGCTTAGAATGTACAAAGCCCTGGATTCAATCATCAGTACCAGTAAAAGAAAAACAAATGTAGGAAAGTATTAAATTACATAGAATAGTACGCTTAAAAATATGACTAGGATAATATAGTCTCAAATCACTTACAAAGTTATTTGATGCTTTTTGGAGTTTTAGTATTATATTTTACCTCTTTTATAATTGAGATTAATACAGCATTGTTGTCTATAATGTACATTAGTAAACAGTTTTGTATATAGCAGGGTGATAATTTCTATTGCTGATTTCCTTTATAGAAGTTACCTGGTGTAAAACAGTCCCTGCTAGCCACAGTATATTTAGTTACTATCACTGGACTTATTGCATTGCATTATCATCGTATACTAGAAAATATTTTCTTATCAGATTGTGTCTTTAAGGTAAAAATAGAATCTAACTTGATTCTCTATCCTGATACTTAGCACAGATTCTGTTACACAGGAGATGTTCAATAAATGTTAAATGAATCAATGTATAAATGATCCATGTTTAAAAGAAATCAGGATGTGTGTATTGGGAATTTAGTTGAGTAGTTAAAAAAAAAAACAAAATGGAATTAAGAAAGTATTTTGATAATTGATTCAGGAAATGGGTTTTTAGACTAATAATTAGATTGCACAACCTTACCCAACCTGCTTATAATTTTATTATTATAAATAAAGGAGGTCCCTTTGGCTCTTATTATTGATAAATCTTGATAAATACAGAATTATCATGTCATGGATTGGAGGAAAGGACAGCAGAATCTTGATTATATGTGCTATTTAATCTCTTAGAAACAAGAGTATTGTTGCTTTTTGTGTTCTTCAGTGCTAATAATAGGCCAGAAAACAGGTGCAGTGAAAAGTATCTTGCTCTTCTACTGGGGTCAGAAAGACCTTGATCTGGTTTCCGGCCAGGTTCAGAACTTTAGGGAACTTCTGCATGGCAGGGTGAGATCATCCATTTGGAAATTATTTTCTTAGGTGCCTATTTCTAAACATGTACATGTCTGCATTAGGGACTGAACTTGAATGTTTAGTTTGGTCACTGTGTGCTCATGGAAATGGTGATAAGTATGAAGATTGCAAAGAGCAAGAAAACATTTTCATTAGTGAAAGAATTTATACCATATCTTAAAAGAAGAAAGTTTCTATGAAACCACCTACCTTTTCACATGAAATGCTTTGTGACGTTCAGCCAATAGAAAATGGGCATTGACCTATCTGACTTCAAGACTGAGCCCTTTATATCAGAAGTAGGACCCCAAAAGCAGGGAGGGGCTCTCCACAGAAAAGTCACTGTTATCGCTACAGTGCCTCTTCAGTGTCAGCCCCACACTCAGGGCAGTGGACTGGGTTAATGTTGAACCCCAGAGCAAAGTACTAGTGAAGGGCATTTTGATAAGAATCATCATTTTTTTAGGGATGAAGCAAAATAGATCAGCAATTATCTTTCTTTTTTTCAGCTGGTCTGGGGATTGAACTCAGGCCCTTGTGCTTGCCAAGCAAAGCAATTATTTGTTTCTCCTTAACTATCATCTGCTTAAGTTAACAAAACTCAACTGAAGAAGGAAAATGTATGTTTTAATCGTTAGGAGCAGTGACTTTCCACTTAGACTTTCTGAGTTCACCTTGAAGCTAAGTCTACTGTTAAGCTGGAGCAAGTGATTTGACTTGTTTTAGCCTCTGCTTTCCTAACTGTAAAATGGAATATATCCATTATCATGTTTGAGACAGGCTGAAATGATATTTGCATAGTTCTTGGCAACATGCATAATTAAATAAGAACTTGATAAATTCGTGTGTGTGTGTGTGTGTGTGTGTGTATAAATGGATGAACAGATCAATATTTAGTTGAATCCTGATATAAATACTCGGAAGCTATAGACATAATCTTTAATATTTTTTCAATATTTAATTATCATATTTGATGCTTTTTCTCTATGTAATGGAGTTAAGAAGCACTTACAATGGAACATGAAGAAAGTACAGTAACAGAGACCACGTTCTCATACAGTTATGTGATTCACAAGAATGTGAACAAGTCATTTAAGTCTTCTTTAACAATTAAATGAAGACGGCAATGCCTATTTCACAATGTTCTGGGGGAATTTTAACTGAGAGAAATTATATTGGCAATGTTGAGCACATATAAAAGTCATTCTGAATATTTGATGAATGTGATTTGCATTGAATGCTGAGGAGTTGTGAATAAATATCATCCACTTCCTTTAGCTTTTAAAATCATTTGTTGTAGCTTAGCAGGCATATCTCAGATGAGATTTACAGATTCTAATGTGTTTGCCTGGCATAAACAGAAAGTATGACATCTCATTTATAAATCTTTAGAGAGCTCACTAGCTGAATATAGTGCTTCATCTAATAAATAGCTATGCCTACCACTAGCCAGGCACTGTTCGAAGGAGCTTGAGACTCACCAGTGAACTTGGCTCTCATGAGGGTCACATTCTAACTGGGGAAGAGAAGCAAAGCACAAGAAACAAGAACATAGTCAATTGCATTGTATTCAGGAGCTGGTAAATGTCTGCAAGGATAGTAAGAGGAATGAGAAAGTGAGGATAGTTTATAATTTCAAATAAGTAGTCAAGAAGGGGCTCCTTGTGAAAGTAAAATATGAACAAAAACTTAAGGGAAGAGAGGAAGTCGGATATGGAGATATCTGTAGTATGAGTGTCCCAGGGAGAGGCTAAGTCTAGACAAAGGTATTGTGGTAAGAGGTGCCTTGTAGTTCTAGTAAAATTCAAGAGATGTAGATGAGAGAGAAGGAGACAAAGAGGATGGGAAGGAAGGTGGAAGAAGAGGAAGAACAAAGAAA